>CAUYLG010070809.1:0-104591 GCA_963573385.1 Cacajao melanocephalus
TTAGAGAAATGCAAATCAAAACTACATTGAGATACCATCTCATGCCAGTTAGAATGGCGATCATTAAAAAATCTGGAGACAACAGATGCTGGAGAGGATGTGGAGAAATAGGAACACTTTACGCATTAGTGGGAGTGTAAATTAGTTCAACCATTGTGGAAGACAGTGTGGCGCTTCCTCAAGGACCTAGAAATAGAAATTCCATTTGATCCAGCAAACCCACTACTCGGTATATATCCAAAGGATTATAAATTGTTCTATTATAAGGACACATGCACACATATGTTCATTGCAACATTGTTTACAATAGCAAAGACTTGAAACCAACCCAAATGCCCATTGATGATAGACTGGACAGGGAAAACGTGGCACATATACACCATGGACTACTGTGCAACCATAAAAAACGATGAGTTTATGTCCTTTGTAGGGACATGGATGAACCTGGAAACCATCATTCTCAGCAAACTGACACAAGAACAGAAAATCAAACACCACATGTTCTCACTCATGTGTGGGTGTTGAACAATGAGAACACATGGACACAGGGAGGGGAGCATCACACACTGAGGTCTGTGGGTGGAGACTGGGGGGGGATGGTGGGGGGTAGGGAGTTGGGGAGGGATAACATGGGGAGAAATGCCGGATGGGGATGAAGGCAGCAAACCACATTGCCATGCATGTACCTATGCAACAATCCTGCATGCCCTTTACATGTACCCCAGCACCCAAAATGCAATTATATATATATACACACACATATACATATACATTTACATATATATATATATACCCAAAAAATACCCAAACTCTTTTCAATGCCATTCATCCTATTTCTTTATAACTCACATCAGAAAGAAGAGTAGTGAACAGAGTAAAAGTTACCATTTCCTTCATAGTATATTCTACTTGTAAATGCAGGGTTTAAATGATCTTTTCTTCCTCTTGCATTTTCATGATAAAACTAAAGGTGAGCTTGGCTGGATTCAGAACTTCCCAGAAAACTTAGGAATCGGTTAGTGTGACTTGAGAGTATTAGATTAAAATGAATAGTTTCTAATGTCTATTTACAGTCTATGCCAGATGCTATTCGTAGTGGCTTATATGGATCATGGCATATAATCTTCATAGCAACATCTATGAAGTAGGTAGATACGGTCACTATCCTCATGTTCCAAGTAAAGAAGGTTAAGAAGAACAGCCCATACTCTCAATCAACTTACAACAGTGACTAACACTGATAAAATATTTCATTATATAATGCCGTTTGAACTTGTGTATTTATATAAATGCCTGTGTACAATTGTAATTCCAAGAGGTTTCAAAACAACATTCCAGCACATTCTTCCATTTTTGAAAAAAAGCACTGGCTTTTCACTTATTCAGATTTCATACATTAAATGGAAAAATATGCAAAAATTGTTTTTGAAGCTATTTTATAAACTTTGCATGGCGCTAAAATAATTAGAGAACTTAAACTTTTACCAAAAATGAGTCAGACAGAAAGTTGATGAAGAGCATACTGGGATCATGACAATATTCACAGATGCCACATTTATAACTCTAGAATGACATCCATGGAGACCATTTAAATGTCACCCCCTGAAGTAGTGCAATGCACAATGTGTGTGACCATATGCTGAGGCCCTAATGTTTTTATGGGAAATCTGCCATCACCTGTATTTCTATTCTGATGCCATGTCTTAATAGGCACTCTTATTTTGATTTTTGTTTCCCAAATAGCTTTAAAATTTTAATACATTAAGTTCTTCTTTAAATTGGAAGTACAGAATGTTGTCATACTGATATGATAAGCATTATAAAAACCAGTCTTAAATGAGCTCATCTCATGTTGTCATTCCATTTGCTTAAAGAGTCAGTGACTGAGTCTACATATGTAAATTATATTAACTGAACTGGGGAGCTGCAAAAATAGTTGAATTTAAGGAACTATATTTACTCAAGCATACAATAACAGCTAATTAATTTAACTATTTTAAAACTTCTTAGAAATATGTCACATTACAGACATTATATGTACTGGTATCTATGGGGGAAAATCATAATTATTTTCAAGCATGCAAAAAAGAAACACTACTTCAGTTCATCAATTTCAACAGCATCTTATTCCAATCTCAGGAAAACTGCTCGATTATTCCTCTCCTTCCACGGGACCCCATTACAGGCCCCAAGGGATCTCTCCACTATTGCTATGGTGTCTTAATTTTGTTTTAATCATATTTTCAATCCTCCAACTCACTCCAATGTCAGTAGAGGGCTGTTGATCTTGAGAAGTCCTTTGTTGTAAATCCCACTGAGCCACTTTCTGCAGAGAAGCTCCCCCTTTGAAGACTTGCCCCAGTGGTCCTTGTGTTGGCTGCTTCACTGAAGGAATAAAGCAGCATGCCTTAGGTAAAAATGTTTGCAGTGCCTTTTCAAACAGTATTTGTACACTTTAGTAGTCATCACAGAGTCTCTGCTGACCTAAAAGATTTGCAGCTTTATAAAAGCTGTGGCAGATGCTAAGAATATTCATCAACCCCTTTCTTCTTTTGAAATAGGCCCAAAAAGGAATGACTTGTGGGCAAATATTGATTTCTTTTCCCAAAGATCAACTGTTAAGTATGAAAGAACACCTAAACACAAAATCAAAAGGTTTACCTTGTCAAACTAGGACAGAACGTAGACCACCACACCTTCCTACCTGAGGACACACGGGCCAAGGAACAAATCAGAAATGTAATGCCTGTGGCACTTCCTGTGAGTCTTCTCTGGCAGCCAAAGGTGACTAAATGAAGCAATGCAAGGCTGTACTTTCCCAACTTAAACTTTAATGTGGGGATGAATTACCAGGGATCTTATTAATATACAGATTCTGATTCACTGGGTCTGTAATAAAGTCTGACATTCTGCATTTCTGACTAGCCTCCAGGTGATACTGATTCTGCTCATCTAAGGACCTCACTTTGAGTAGCAAGGATTTAGGCTACTTAATAGCAGGAACTAAGCACAGTAACCTACAACAGCAAATATCTGAGCTCTTTCCAACAAAAAAGACAAGAGCAAATGTTCATGTCACATCTGCACTGCCTCAGAAAATAAAGGGATGAGGAGTCCCCCAGTGGCACTCCATGCCCATAAAAAGATTACATCCATGTGAGGACTGAGCGAGGCAATGAGGTTGGTGCAAGGAATTCAGCACTCCCTCTGCTGCTCGCTGGGGGCACTCGGTTTGGTTTTCATATCTCCAGCCTCAGTGTGGTGGAACAGAGGATCACAAAGGAATAATCTAAATGGTAATTGCAAGTGTATTGTTGTGGTCACCACACCTTTTCCATCAGCATTTTCCGTTTCTCCAAAGCCATATGGAGCAGTTAATCTATTTGGAGGATTTCTTAAGAGAAAATGAACAATACATGGTCCCAAGTGGCAAGTGAAAGTTAAAAATGATATTTTCTTTTATTCCAAGGACTCCAAAATGTTCACAGATCTTACCATTATCATAAAAATAAAGGACAAAAGGGATTTAGTTCAGTTAGACAGCAACCTGCTATTGGCCATGTGGAGAAACTTAAAATAAAACACACTCTCTTCTAGCCTTCAGCAGCTTCTAGCCTTCAGCATTGAGATAAAAGTCCAATATGAAGTTTCCTAATGATTTAAAGAGCTGGCTGTTTTAAGAGATCATGGGAAAAGAGTCAGAAAAAGAAAGATTTCAAATCCAAAACTTAAAAAAAAATAGTAGATTTACGCTTCAATAGGTTTGTTCCTTTAGCATATGCTCCATTGATCTTTCTGAAATTCTTCCAGGTGAGTTACCTGCTCTGTGCAAAAGGAATCACCATTAAAAAAAATCAACTTTTTTTTAAACTAACAATTCCCTCTAGTTGAGCAGAGACTTTGGCCAAATTTACAAAGAAACATTTTTCACCGACTTGCCAAAAATATATATCAAGAGTATAAATAAAAATGTAAAAGAAATTAGACACAACTGTTTAAAAGCCAATTATGATAGCGCCAAATCTACAGTGGTAGAGATTTGAGTTGGAGCCTGATTAGAAGGAGAACAGCCAAAGAGAACCGGGCCTGATTTATAATATCACACCCAAAGCAGGGACAGTCTAATTGGTAGATTGAGGAGGTACCCACCTACATGAAATAAAAGGGGTTGCAGGGAATCTTCCTCTATCCCAGTCCCAAAGCATCTTTTGTCTGAAATTCCAAATTAGACACCCTATTCCTATTAATATATCCATGGGAGAAGTAACACTATAAATTCTCTTGAATTCTTCCATTGGTTTGTTATTAGAGTCTCTGCATTATCTAGCCATAGATACATTTTTTTCAACAGGTTTTTGGGGAACAACTGGTGTTTGGTTACATGAATAAGTTCTTTCATGGGGACTTCCGAGATTTTGGTGCATCTATCACCCCAGCAGTATACACTGTAGCCAATGTGTAGTCTTTTATCCCTTGCCACCCCCCACCAATTCCCCCAAGTCCCCAAAGTCCAATGTATCATTCTTACATCTTTGAGTCCTCATAACTTAGCTCCCACATAGGAACAAGAACATGCAATGTCTTGTTTTCCATTCCTGAGTTACTTCACTTAGATTAATAGTCTCCAATTCCCTCCAGGTTGTTGTGAATGCCATTGTTTCATTCCATTTTACGTCTGAGTAGTATTCTATGGTATTATATATCACATTTTCTTTATCCACTCATAGATTGATGGGCATTTGGGCTTGTTCCATATTTCTGCAATTGCAAATGTGCTGCTGTAAACACGTGTGTGCAAGTATCTTTTCTGTAAAATGACTTCTATTCCTTTGAGTAGATACCCAGTAGTAGGATTGCTGGATCAAACAGTAGGTCTACTTTTAGTTCTTTAGGAATATCCACACAGTTTTTCACAGTGTAACAGTGTTTTCACTGCATCCCCACCAACATCTATTAATTTTTTATTTTTTTTATTATGACCGTTCTTGCAGAAATGAAGTGGTATCATATTGTGGTTTTGATTTGCATCTCCCTGATAATTAGTGATATTGAGCATTTTTCTATATGCTTGTTGGCCATTTGTGTATTTTCTTTTGAGAATTGTCTATTCATGTCCTCTGCCCTCTTTTTGATGGGATTGTTTTTTATTTGCTGATTTATTTGAGTTCCTTGTAGATTCTGGATATTAGTCCTTTGTCAGATGTATAGATTGTGAAGATTTTCTCCCATTCTGTGTCTTGTCTCTTAAGGCTGCTGATTGTTTCTTTTGCTGTGCAGAAGCTTTTTAGTTTAATTAAGTCCCATCTTTTCATCTTTATTTCTGTTGCATTTGCTTTTGGCTTCTTGGTCATGAAGTCTTTGCCTAAGCCAATGTCTAGAAGGGTTCTTCCAATGTTATCTTCTAGAATCTTTATAATTTCAGGTCCTAGATTCAAGTCCTTGATCCATCTTGAGTTGATTTTTTTATAAGGTGAGAGATGAGCATCCAGTTTCATTCTTCTACCACTGGCTTGCCAATTATCCCAGCACCATTTGTTGAATAGGAAGGGTGTCTTTTCCTCACTTTATGTTTTTGTTTGCTTTGTTGAAGATCAGTTGGCTACATGTATTTGGCTTCATTTCTGGGTTATCTATTCTATTCAGTTGGTCTATGTGCCTATTTTTATGCTGGCACCATGCTGTTTTGGTGATGATGGCCTTGTAGTATAGTTTGAACTCAGGTAATGTGATGCCTCCAGATTTGTTCTTTTTACTTAGTCTTGCTTTGGCAATGCAAGCTCTTTTTTGGCTCCATGTGAATTTTAGGATTGTTTTTTCTAGTTCTATGAAGAATGAGAGTGGTATTTTGATGGGAATTGCATTGAAATTGTAGATTGCTTTAGGCAGTATGTCATTTTCAGAAGCTACTCTTGCTTGCTTTTGGTTTCCATTTGCATCGAATATCTTTTTCCACCTCCTTACCTTAAGTTTATGTGAGTCCTTATTTGTTAGGTGAGTCTCCTGAAGACAGCAGAAACTTGGTGAACTTTTTTATTATTATTTTTTTTTTTTTATTGTACTTTAGGTTCTGTGGTACATGTGCAGATCATGCAGGATTGTTGCATAGGTACACATATGGCAATGTGGTTTGCTGCCTCCATCCCCCTGTCACCTACTTCTGGCATTTCTCCCCATGTTATTCCTCCCCAACCTCCCCACCTCCCTATTGTCCCTCCTTTGGCCCCCTCCAACAGACCCCAGTGCGTGATGCTCCCCTCCGCGTGTTCTCGTTGTTCAACACCCACATATGAGTGAGATCATTCACTGTTTGATTTTCCATTCTTGTGTCAGTTTGCTGAGAATTGTGATTTCCAGATTCATCCATGTCCCTATAAAGGACACAAACTCATCATTTTTTATGGCTGCATAGTATTCCAAGGTGTATATGTGCCACATGTTCTTTGTCCAGTCTATTGTCAATGGGCATTTGGGCTGGTTCCAGGTCTTTGCTATTGTAAATAGTGCTGCAATGAACATACATGTGCATGCATCCTTATAATATAATGCTTTATAATCCTTTGGGTATATACTCAGTAGTGAGATTGCTGGGTCAAATGGAATTTCTATTTCTAGGTCCTCGAGGAAGCAACACACTGTCTTCCACAATGGTTGAACTAGTTTACACTCCCACCTATAGTGTAAAAGTGTTTCTGTTTCTCCACATCCTCTCCAGCATCTGTTGTCTCAGTTGGTGAATTCTTATCCATTTTGTCATTCTGTATGTTTTAAGTGGAGCATTTAGGCCATTTACATTTAATGTTAGTATTGAGATGTGAGGTACTATTCTATTCATCATGCAATTTGTTGTCTGAATACCTTGTTTTTTTTCCATTGTGATATTGTTATATAGGAACTGTGAGATTTGTGCTTTAAGAAGGTCCTATTTTGGTATATTTTGAGGATTTGTTTCAAGATTTAGCATTCCTTTTAGCAGTTCTTATGCTGTCTTGGTAATGGTGAATTCTCTCAGCATTTGTCTGGAAAAGATTTTATCTTTCCTTCATTTATGAAGCTTAGTTTCACTGAATACAAAATTCTTGGCTAAAATTGTTTAAGGTGGCTAAAAATAGGACCCCAATCCCTTCAAGCACGTATGGTTTCTGCTGAGAAATCTGCTGTTAATCTGATAGGTTTTCCTTTATAGGTTACCTGATGCTTTTGCCTCACAGCTCTTAAGATTCTTTCCTTTGTTTTGACTTTAGATAACCTGATGACTATGTGCCTAGGCAATGATCTTTTTGCAATGAATTTCCCAGGTGTTCTTTGAATTTCTTGTATTTGAATGTCTAGATCTCTAACAAGGCAGGAGAACTTTCCTTGATTATTCCCTCAAATATGTTTTCTAAACTTTTAGATTTCTCTTCTTCCTTAGCAACACCAATTGTTCTTAGGTTTGTATGTTTAACATAGCCTGAAACTTCTTAGAGGATTTGTTCATCTTTTTACATTCTTTTTTCTTTGTCATTGATGGATTGGGTTAATTCAAAAGTCTTGTCTCAAAGCTCTGAAGTTCTTTCTTCTGCTTGTTCAGTTCTATTGCTGAGACTTTCTAGTGCATTTTGCATTTCTCTAAGTGTGTACCTTATTCCGGAAGTTGTGATTTTTTTAACTTTATGCTATCTATTTCACGGAAGAATTTTTTACTCATATCCTGTATCAGGTTTTTCATTTCTTTATGTTGGACTTTACATTTCTCTGGTGCCTCCTTGATTCACTTAATAATCAGCCTAAATTCTTTTTCTAGCAATTCAGAGATTTTTTTCTTGGTTTGGATCCAGTGCTGGTGAGCTGGTATGATCTTTTGAGAGTGTTAAAAAACCTTGTTTTATCATATTACCAGAATTATTTTTCTGGTTTCTTCTTATTTGGGTAGACTATGGCAGAGGGAAGATTTGAGGCTCAAGAGCTGCTATTCAGATTCTTTTGTCTCATGGGGGGCTCCCTTGATGTGGTGGTCTCCTCCTTCCCCTAGGAATAGGGCTTCTTAAGAATGAAATTGCAGTATTGTTTTTGCTCTTCTGGGTCTAGCCATCCAGTGGAGCTACTGGCCTCTAGGTTAAGAAGTATCTGCAAAGAGTCCTGTGATGTGATCCGTCTTCACATCTTGCAGCCATGGATCCCAGCATCTGCTCTGGTGAAGGTAGCAGGGGAATGAAGTAGACTCTGTGAGAGTTCTTGGTTGTTTTTGCATATGAGCTGGTTTTGTGTCTGTTGGCCTCCAGCCAGGAGATGGTACTTTCAAGAGCACATCAGCTGTGGTAATATAGGTAGGATGGAAACTTGCCCTAGGGATACTTGGTTAAGTAGTCAGGTTTCTCAGGCAGTGGCCAGTGTCATGGAGCTCCCAAGAGACCATTGTCTTTGGCTACCAGGGCAAGTGGAGAAAGACTACCAGGTTGGCGCAGGGATAGGTGTGTCTGAGCTCAGCCCCTCCTTGGGCAGGGCTTGTTTTAGCTGCTGTGGAGGATGAAGGTGTGGTTCCCATTCCAATGGACATATATTCCCGGGGGATTAAGGCTGCCTCTGCTGAGTCATACAGGTTGCCAGGGAAGTTGGGGAAAGCCAGCAGTAACAGGCCTCACCAGCTCCCCTATAGCCCGAAGTTCTAAAGGCCTGCCTCACTCCCACCATGCCCCCTACAACAGCACTGAATCTATTTCCAGGCATCTGATGGCCAGGGCTGAGAACTTGCCCCAGACCATGAGCCTTTCCACTGAGAAAGCAAGCTGACTCATAAGTTTTCGTCATCTCAAGGAACCCAGAGTGGGGATCCAGTTCCTTCAAACGGTCTATGGATTCTCTTGGTTTTCCTAATGTGTTCCTACAGTAGTTCTTGAAGCCAGAGCTCATGATGTGAGTCTTCACATGCTGCTCTGTCTGTCAGAGTGGGAGCTGCAAGCTACTCCTACCGCCTATCCACCATCTTAATCACTATTCTAATAAATACATTTTTTTTAATGAAAAGAGTAAGGAGAGGAGCAAAAGATATGTCCAGAGTCAATGCAGGGCTGATTAGCAAGCCATCTAGGGGTGATTATAAGGGTACTCAGGTATCTGGTGCTTGAATACAGAATCAGACCTTTACCAAAGGCAAACTTGATATTCTTTACATTTTTGCCTGCAGTGGCAATCACAGCAATCACAGAACGTGAGCAACAGGTCACAGCTGGTGCCCCGCACCTCAAGTTAAACCTTGTGGAACTCAAAAACTGGCTCTTTTTAATTAGAAATACAATAAGAGTATTGAGATTGTTTGACAAGATTTAGGCAAAACAAACCTTATTGAATTTTCTCCACTTTACCTGTAGTTGAGGCATTCCAAATAGACAGGAAACAAAGCTCTTCATAACCTGGATCACTTATATTCACTTCAGAAACATGTTTTCTTCCTCTGGCAGGAGAGCATTTCTGGTAATAAACAGCTGCTTCCACCTCCCCGTAACAAATGGCTTTGATTTACCCCTGTTCAAGTGATCTAGCCAAACTCTGTCAGGAGTAACTTGAGTCAGAAAAGTACACATGTTGCTTCTTATGTAAATGGATAGTCAAAGCGTGAGGAAATGGGTGCCACAGGTAATGCTGTCACACTAAAAAGACTTTGAACAGATGCCAGAGACAAATTCTTCTGGTCCTCTGCATCTCCTTTTTCTACTTAACTACATTGTACTCCCCCTCAGGTGTCCCTGAGGCAACTCTCAACATCCTGATAATGATTTTCAAATCTAATACATTTCTACAATTGTGGAATGAATGCTTCTGTGAAATAGAGAGATGAGCTTGAAAGAAAAAATAAAATTTGCATGTTTCTTTGCAACCAGCATTTTTTTTTTTTTTTTGGAGCTTCAACTTTATATTCAATCATCAAAAGTTGCCCCTTGACAAAAGGATGGTATAGGAAAAAGCAGTGTTGTTTTGTGGATTTTAGCTGATCACCATTGACAAAGACTCTCTTCATGACCAAACTTTAGTCAGGCTTCCCTGAGGCCACTTCTCAACAAGGCCTCAACTTTGGCCTATAAGAACTGCAACTTTCAGCACAATTTCATCCACCTGCCCCCCAACACATACACACACTAAGAGATTTGAACAAACACTAGCATAGTTTCTATCAGCTCAAAGCCATTTCCCTCGGATGACAATCCCAGCCCCCTTAAAATGCCTTCCTGAGACAGTTCAATGCTGCCAAAATAATTTACTATTCGCTCAGGCCAAAACTTGACTACAGGCCCTGACTACCTTTCCTTACAGCATGTACTTTAGAAAACTTGCAATTGTAAATTATTTCTCTCTTCTTTTAAGACGTATCTTCTACAACCCAGGACTGATTTGCTCAACATTCTGGAAGCCACCCCTTTGTAATGTAATAATCAAGAAAAATATGGTCTATGTCTACCTGTCTCTATGTGAAGGTAGGAGATTAACATTCTTTTCTTTTTTTTTATTTTACTTTATTTCTTTTCTTTTTTATAGTTCTTAATTATTTTTTCTTCTTTTTCATTACACTTTAAGTTCTAGGATACATATGCAGAATTTGCAAGTTTGTTACATAGATATACAACTGCCATGGTGGTTTGCTGCACCTATAAACCCATCATCTACATTAGGTATTTCTCCTAATGCTATCTCTCCTCTTGCCCCCAACCCCCGACAAGCCCAGCTGTGTGATGTTCCCCTCTCTGTGCCCAAATGTCCTCATTGTTCAACTCCCACTTATGAGTGAGAACATGTGTTGTTTGATTTTCTGTTCTTGTGTTAGTATGCTAAGAATGTTGGTTTCCAGCTTCATCCAGGTCCCTGAAAAGAACATAAATTTTTTTTTTTTTTTTTTTTTTTTAGACAGAGTCTCTCTCTGTCACCCAGGCTGGAGTGCAGTGGTGCAATCTCAGCTCACTGCAACCTCCGCCTCCCAGGTTCAAGTGATTCTCCTGCCTCAGCTTCCCACTGAAACTATGCCCAGCTCAATTTGGTATTTTTAGTAGAGACAGGGTTTCACCCTGTTGTCCAGGCTGGTCTCAAACTACTAACCTCAAGTCATATTCCTGCCTCAGCCTTCCAAAGTGCTGGAATTACAGGCATGTACCACTGTGCCCAGCTAAATTCTTTTTTATGCTTTGTTTTTCCTTTTTGTGGAGAATGGGGTCTCGCTATATTGCCCAGGCAGGTCTCAAATTCCTGGGCTCAAGCTATCCTCTCACCTCTGCCTCGCTAAGAGCTGGGATTACAGGCATGAGCCACAGCACCTGGCCATGAACTCATTCTTCTTTTATGGCTGCATAGCATTCCATGGTGCATATGTGCCACATTTTATTTATCTAGTCTATCACTGATGAGCATTTAGGTTGGTTCCACATCTTTGCTATTGTGAATAGCTCTGCAATAAATATACATGTGCATGTGTCTTTATAGTAGAATGATTTACAATCCTTTGGGTATATACACAGTAATGGGATTGCTGGGTCATATGGTATTTCTAGTTCTAGATCACTGAGGAATTGCCACATTGTCTTCCACAATGGTTGAACTAATTTACACTCCCACCAACAGTGTAAAAGTGTTCCTATTTCTCCTCAGCCTCATCAGCCTCTGTTGTTAATTGATTTTTTAATGATCACCATTCTAACTAGCATGAGATGATATCTTACTGATTTTGATTTGCATTTCTCTAATGACCAGTGATGATTCGTTTCTTTTTTTCATGTTTGTTGGTCATATAAATGTCTTCTTTTGAGAAGTGTCTGTCCATATACTTTGCACACTTTTTGAGGGGTTTTATGTTTTTTTCTTGTAAATTTGTTAAGTTCCTTATAGATTCTCAATATTAGCCCTTTGTCAGATAGGTAGATTGTAAAAATATTCTCCCATTCTGTAGGTTGCCTGTTCACTCTGATGATAGTTTCTTTTGCTATTCAGAAGCTCTTTAATTAGATCCCATTTGTCTATTTTGACTTTGGTTGCAATTGCTTTTGGTGTTTTAATCATGAAGTCCTTGCCCATGCCTATGTCCTGAATGATATTGGCTAAGTTTTCTTCTAGGGTTTTTATGGTTTTAGGTCTAACATTTAAATCTTTAATCCATCTTGAGTTGATTTTTGTTTAAGGTGTAAGGAAGGGATTCAGTTTCAGTTTTCTGCATATGGCTAGCCAGTTTTCTCAGCACCATTTGTTAAATAGGGAATCCTTTCCCTATTGCTTGTTTTTTTCCCTGTTTGTCAAAGATCAGATGCTTGTAGATGTGTGGTGTTATTTCTGAGGCCTCTGTTCTATTCTGGTCTAGATATCTGTTTGAGTACCAGTACCATGTGGTTTTGCTTACTGTAGACTAGTAGTATAGTTTGAAGTCAGGTAGCATGTTGCCTCCAGCTTTGTTCTTTTGACTTAGAGTTGTCTTGGCTACACAGGCTATTTTTTGGTCCCATATGAAATTTAAAGTCATTTTTTTTCTAATTTTGTGAAGAAAGTTAATGGTAGCTTGACGGGGATAGCATTGAATCTATAAATTGTTTTTGACAGTATGGCCATTTTTACAATATTGATTCTCCCTATTCATCAGCATGGAATGTTTTTTCCATTTGTTTGTGTCCTCTCTTATTTCCTTGAGCACTGGTTTGCAGTTCTTCTTGAAGAGGTCCTTCACATCCCTTGTAAGTTGTATTCCTAGGTATTTTATTGTCTTTGTGGCAATTGTGGATGGGAGTTCACTCATGATTTGCCTCTCTATTATTGGTGTGTAAGAATGCATGTGATTTTTGCACATTGATTTTGAATCCTGAGACTTTGCTGAAGTTGCTCATCAGCTTAAGAAGTTTTGAGGCTGAGACAATGGGAGTTTTCTAAATATACAATCATGTCATCTGCAAACAGATAATTTGACTTTCTTTCTTCCTATGTGAATATCCTGTATTTCTTTCCCTTGTCTGATTTCCCTGGCCAGAACTTCCAATACTATGTTGAATAGGAGTGGTGAGAGAGGGCATTCTTCTCTTATGCTGGTTTTCAAAGGGAATGCTTCCAGTTTTTGCCTATTCAGTATGACATTGACTATGGGTTTGTCATAGTTATTATTTTGAGATACATTGCGTCAATACTTAGTTTATTGAGTGCTTTTAGCATGAAGGAGTGTTAAATTTTACCAAAGGCCTTTACTGCATCTATTGAGACAATCATGTGGTTTTTGTCATTAGTTCTGTTTATGTGATGGATTACGTTTATTGATTTGCGTATGTTGAACCAGCCTTGCATCCTAGGGATGAAGCCAAGTTGACTGTGGGGGAAAAGATTTTTAATACGCTGCTGGATTTGGTTTGCCAGCTTTCTACTGAGGATATTCGCATTGATGTTCATCAACAATATTACCTAAACTTTTCTTTTTTGTTGTGTCTCTGCCTGGTTTTGGTGTCAAGATGATCTTTTTCTATTGTTTGGAACAGTTTGAGAAGGACTCTTCTTTTTATCTCTGGTAGAATTCAGCTGTAAATCAGTCTGGTTCTGGGCTTTTGTTGGTTGGTAGGCTATAAATTACTGCCTCAATTTCAGAACTTGTTATTGGTCTATTTAGGGACTTGACTTCTTCCTGGTTTAGTCTTGGGAAGGCGTATGTGTCCAGAAATTCATCCATTTCTTCTAGATTTTCTAATTTATTTGCATAGAGGTGTTTAAAGTATTCTCTGATGGTAGTGCGTATTTCTGTGGGATCAGTGGTGATATCCCCTTTATCGTTTTTTATTGTGTCTATTTGATTCTTCTTCTTCATTAGTGTGGCTAGTGGTCTATTTTGTTAATTTTTTTAAAATCAGCTCCTGAATTCACTAATTTTTTGAGGATTTTTTTTGTGTCTCTACCTCCTTCAGTTCTGCTCTGAATTTAGTTATTTCTTGTCTTCTGCTAGCTTTTGAGTTTGTTTGATCTTGCTCCTCCAGTTCTTTTAATCGTGACATTAAGGTGTCAATTTTAGATCTTTCCTCGCTTCTCATGTGGGCACTTACTGCTATAAATTTCCCTCTAGACACTGCTTTAAATGTGTCCCAGAGATTCTGGTATGTTGTGTCTTTGTTTTCATTGGTTTCACAGAACATCTTTATTTCTGCCTTAATTTCATTATTTACCCAGTAGTCATTCAGGAGCATGTTGTTCAGTTTCCATGTATTGGTGCAGTTTTGAGTGCATTTCTTAATCCTGAGTTATAATTTGATTGCACTGTTTGTTATGATTTCCATTCTTTTACATTTGCTGAGGAGTGTTTTACTTCCAATTATGAGGTCAAATTTAGAAATAAGTGTGATATAGTGCTAAGAAAAATGTATATTCTTTGAGAGTTCTGTAGATGTCCACTAGGTCCACTTGGTCCAGGGTTGAGGTCAAGTCCTGAATATCCTTGTTAATTTTCTGTCTTGTTGATCTGTTTAATATTGACAGTGAGGTGTTAGAGTCTCCCACTATTATTGTGTGGGAGTCAAGTCTCTTCTTAGGTCTCTAAGAACTTGTTTTGTGAATCTGGGTGCTTCCATATTGGGTGCATATATACTTAAGACAGCTCTTCTTGTTGCATTGATCCCTTTATGTAATACCTTTCTTTGTCTTTTTGGATCTTTGTTGGTTTAAAGTCTGTTTTAATAGAGACTAGGATTGCAACCTCTGCTTTTCTTTGCTTTCCATTTGCTTGTTAACTCTTTCTCTATCCCTTTATTTTGAGTCTATGTGTGTCTTTGCACATGCGATGGGTCTCCTGAATACAGTACACCAACTGATCTTGACTCTTTATCCAATTTGCCAGTCTGTGTCTTTTAATTGGGGCATTTAGTCCATTTACATTTACCATTAATATTGTTATGTGTGAATTTGATCCCGTCATTATGATGCTAGCTCGTTATTTTGCCTGATAGTTGATGCAGTTTCTTCATAGTGTCGATAGTCTTTACATTTTGGTATGTTTTTCGAGTGGCTGCTACTCGTTTTTCCTTTCCATATTTAGTGCTTCTTTCAGGAACTCTTGTAAGGCAGGCCTGGTGGTGACAGAATTCCTCAGCATTTGCTTGTCTGTAAAGGGTTTTATTTCTCTTTCAATTATGAAGCTTTGTTTGGCTGGATATGAAATTCTGGGTTGAAAATTCTCTTCTTTAAGGATGTTGAATATTGGCCCTACTCTCCTCTGGCTTGTAGGGTTTCTGCAGAGAGATCCACTGTTAGTCTGATGGGCTTCCCTTTGTGGGTAAAGCAATCTTTCTCTCTGGCTGGCCTTCACATTTTGTTCTTCATTTCAACCTTGGTGAATCTGATGATACGTGTCTTGGGGTTGCTTTGCTCAAGGAGTATCTTTGTGGTGCTCTCTGTATTTTCTGAGTTTGAATGTTGAACTATCTTCCTAGGTTTGGGAAGTTCTCCTGGATAATATCCTGAAGTGTGTTTTCCAACTTGCTTCCATTCTCCCCATCACTTTCAGGTACACCAATCAAACATAGGATTGGTCTTTTCACATAGTTTCATCTTTCTTGGAGGCTTTGTTCATTCCTTAATTTTTTTTCCTCTAATCTTGTCTTTGTACTTTATTTCATTAAGTTGGTCTTTAATCTCTGATATTCTTTCTTCTGCTTGATCAATTTGGCTGTTGATACTTGTGTATGCTTCACAAAGTTCTCGTGCTGTGTTTTTCAGCTCCATCAGGTCATTCATGTTCTTCTCTAAACTGGTTATTCTAGTTAGCAGTTCCTGTAACCTTTTATCAAGGTTCTTGGCTTCCTTGCATTGGGTTAGAACAAGCTTCTTTAGCTCAGAGGAGTTTGTTATTACCCACCTTCTGAAGCCAACTTCTGTCAAATTGTCAAACTCATTCTCCGTCCAGTTTTTTTCCCTTGCTGGTGAGAAGTTGTGATTCTTTGGAGGAGAAGAGGCATTCTGGCAACCAAGATTTTTCTATTGCTTGATTCAGTAGAAAGTTATCCCTGTCTTTCAGTGTTTGAAGTATAACATGTACTCAAGCAGCTAATCGATCTGTTTCTGGCTACAGTGCCATCTTTGGAATGCAAACCTTGCAGAGTACGCATCAGTTTGACCTTTGGTTCCCCCGACTCTTGATCTTTCTGCATACTGATATGTTCTTCCAGAAAGAGCAAAGGCCTGAGGCCTAAACAATCCAGCAGAGATTAAATGAGAACATTTTTCAAATTCTATTTTTCTTTAGGTAACTAAGTGCAGCTTCTCTAAGGTTGCAAATCATTCACTCACATTAATATCACAGGCATACGTATCATTTTGAACCTTTCTAGGCATATCTAGGGGATAAAAGAAGCAAGACAAAGTCTACCACTTCATGGAACTTACACCGTAGGTGAGATAGACAATAAAGAAACCAAAATTTTTGGTGTACCTGTCATGCAGTCTTATGTAGTCATAAGTGTTGTGGAAAAATAAGCCTGGGTAAAAGGATAGAGATGAAAGGACTGTGCACACTCACAGTGGGTTCATCTGAGAAGGTAATATAGAATAAAGACCTATATGAATCAGGGAAGCAGTCCTTACAGAGGAAATAATGTGTCCAAAAGTCCTGTTGGAGGTGGAAACTTCATATTTTTGAGAAACATGAAGAGCCAGTATGGTAGAGCCTATTGCCAGAGTAGTAGGAAATGAAATCGTGTGGACAGAAAGAGACCAGATCCGATGGATCCTGAAAAGCCATAGTAAGAAGCTGTGTTTTTGTTCTGAGTGAGCTGCTGCAGAATTTTGAATAGAAAAAATGACTTACCTTATCTAGTTTACTTTTTTTTTTTTTTTTTTTTTGAGGTGGTATCCTGCTCTGTTGTGCAGGCTGGAGTGCAATGGCACGATCTCGGCTCACTGCAACCTCTGCCTCCCGGGTCCAAGCAATTCTCCTGCCTGAGTCTCCCGTGTAGCTGGGATTACAGGCACATGACACCACGCCTGGCTAATTTTTTGTATTTTAGTAGAGATAGGATTTCACTGTGTTAACCAGGATGGTCTCCATCTCCTCACCTCGTGATCTGCCTGCCTTGGCCTCCCAAAGTGCTGGGATTACAGGCATAAGCCACTGTGCCTGGCCCCTGGTTTACATTTTACTCAGCTAACTCTGTAATTCTCAAGTTGGGGGAAAAGTCCTATGGGTATCATTAAAAGCAGAGAAACCAGTTTGGAATCTAAATGGGGTCTTTTACTTCGAAAGGAATGGTGAAAATGGTGAAACTAATCAAATTCTGGATATATTTTGAGGTTGAAAGTGAAGATTTTCTAATATATTATATGGGAGGTTTGCAAGATAGAGGAATCAAGGATTAACACCTGGTTTTTTTTTTTTTTTAACTGAAATCACCTGGCGATTAGTGGTGCCATTCTCTAAAATGGAAGGAAGAAATGGTTAGGAAAAGGGAATCAAAAGCCCTATTTTGAACATGTTAAATTTGAACATCCTCATTAAACATCTAAGTGGAGATGTTGAGGAGGGAGTTGGGCATAAAAGTCCAGAGTCTAGATGAAAAGAAAGGGCAGAAGTTATAAATTCCAGAACCACCAAAAAATAGATGATGTTTAAAGCTATGGTACTGTGAACTTACCTAGGAAGAAATCATAGATAAAGAAGAGAAAGCACCCCAAAATCTTTAGGTCAGGGAGAAGAGGAACCAGCAAAGAAGAATGGAAAGGCATAACCTCTGCATAGGAATAAAACAAGGGACCAATAGAATTACCCAAGCCAGTAAAAAAAAAACGTTTACAGAGGGTGGAAATGTGCAACAGGCTTCAGTGCTACTGATATGCCAAGTAAGATTAAGACTGAGAAATGTCCACAAGATTTGGCAAGAGGAGAATTATTGGTAACTTTGACAAGGATTTCAGTGTTGTGTTGAGGATGAAAGCCTTAGCAGAATGGGCCAAGGAATGAATATTACATCATTCTTTCAAGGAAATCCCATCTGAAAGGGGAGGTGCCATCTGGTCTGGAGTAGAGGATTTTGTCAAGGAAGATTTTAGAATGTCTTTGGATGTTGATAGAAATGATTATATAGGAAAGAAGAAAATAATGACAGAGAAAGAGAACATAATTGCTGGAGCAAAATCCTTGAGCAGGCAAGAAGGAGGGGATCCAGCATATAAATGTGGAGTTGGGCTTCAAAAGAAACAAAATGTTTCCTGCATTATAACAAAAGAAAAGGCTGAGTATATGGATACAGGGACAGGTGGGCTCGTAAGGTAGTGATAGGAAATAGCAGAAATTATCTTGTGTTTGTCTTTATTCTCTCAGTGAAATGAGATGAGACCATCAACTAAATATGAAGGGAAAGGGTGTCAGATGCTGGAGGAGCAAGAGAAGGTGTGAAGCACTGTCCCAGAGGGTGCTGGAGTAAGCTTCCCGGGGAACACTAACAGCTGTCCAGGCAGGGCAAACTGCCCACTTGAGATTTATGGTCAGAAGCTAGATGATCCTCTGACTTTCATCATTTCAGCAATGTTAATGGATGGGAAATTTGGATATAATCTTTATATTCTAAGAAGATTTTTTCAAGTCTATTTTAAACTGGGGGGATACAAATAGAATAGAAATCATGTTATAATAGGCAACTATGCATGAATGGAAGATGCTTAAAACCAAACCTTCTAACCTAACTTTAAAATCATAATGATCTTTATTCTCATTTCCCTCTATACATATATTTGCCCCATGTATGATTAGAGGGTCATTTTCTTTGATTTAAAGAGTACTGTACCATCAAGGGATATACTTCTAATCTCTGCCACTAGAAAACTGTAAGATCCTAGGCAATTATTTATTCTCACTGAAGCAGAGATAGTAGGTTAGCACCTCAGTGTCTCGTTAGCCTTTCTCTTAGAAAGAATGCTCAACTTCTTAGCTGAGCAGATGGCTCCAAGAATCAAGACTACATTTCCCAACTTCTTTTGCAGCTAGGTGTCTCCATGGAACTAAATTTGGACCAATGAAACATAAAGAAAAGTGGTATGAGCCAGCTTCTAGAAAACTTCCTTTAAGAACATGACATGTTCTCCTTATCTACCTTTTAATCCCTTCCTCCACAGAATGGCTAGAGTTCTAGTCATCATCCTGGACCATCCTAAACACGGCAAAGCAGTGAGCTGGAGAGAGTGAGTCTGAGGCACTAACAGTTTTCTAGAGCCATGTCAACCCTGGAATACAAACCTTCAGCCTTCAACAATGTGAGAGAAAATGCTGTCTCCATCAAGCCAACTGAACTTAATCATGATTGATATGCTTTGTCTTAAGTCATAGTTTTTTCTTCCTTAAACTAAAGCTATTGTCAAGTTTGCTGTGCAAATGTAAAATTCTTATTTACAATGCCATTTCTGTTTCAGAGATCCAAGTGGAATCTACGGTAGCTAGAACCCAAAATTTTTGGCTTTGATCCTATGTTTAATGCCCTCCTGAAATCTATTTAGTGTTGACAAGGAAGTTGATACCCAGAGTTTTAAGTCCTCTCTTCACATGTATATTTCCACAGAGTTAATGATCATAATGTTTGATCTCTGAGGTTCAGCAACATAGTCTGACTCTAGACTTGGTTTGACATTTAGTGCAAAAAGGCATTGTGGGGTATTTTCTGTGAGCTACTGGAATACCTTCCGCCCAACAATTCCACTAGTTTGACTTGTATATTGTCCTATGCAGAGAACAAAAATTGAAAATAATACTTCTTGTGAAAATTTGCTACCAAAATCATCCTTTCTTTGGCCATTCTGAATAAAATGATCAGTATCTGCTCATAAAGTTTATTAACTAAGGAGAATGCCTTTATTTTTAGTTCTAAAATGCTATCATAAAAAGTACAAAAGAAAACATGCCAGATAAAAACAATTATTCAAAACAAATTTGGTAAAAGCCATGATCTTTAGGAAATAAAATATTAAAATGTTGAACTTACATTATTTTGATAATTTGTGAGTAACAGTGTAAAGAAAAAAAAAAGTTTTTCTTGAGACAGCGTTTTGCTCTTTGTTGCCCAGGTTGGAGTACAGTTGCACAATCTTGGCTCACTGCAACCTCCACCTCAAGCGATTCTCCTGTCTCAGCTGGGATTACAGGTGCCCACAACCACAACCAGCTAATTTTTGTATTTTCAGTAGAGACAAGGTTTCACCATGTGGGGCAAGCTGATCTCGAACTCCTGACCTCAGGTGATCCGCCCACCTCAGCCTCCCAAGGTGCTGGGATTACAGGTGTGAGCCACTGTTCCTGGCCAAAAATTTGTTGCACATTGCATTAGTATGAAACTGGACTAGAATCCTTTCTCTATCATTTATTAAAAGTCTCCTTGGATTTTCAGGCAATTTAGAGAAATGTAACTTCCAAGAGAAAAGGAACTTACAAAATGTAATGTTTTAACAAAATTTCTCTTTTTTGCACGCTATGCAAATAGTACTGAGCCAACAGAAACTTTTGTAAAAGCCAGCATGGGGAAGTCTGTCTCTGTATTTTCTTTTGATCTCTCTCTGGATTTAATGCCCTCATGAAGCTTGAATGGAATATATTCATGTCACAGCATGGCAGAGGGATAATATATTTCCCCCTGCTTCACTAAGCATGAGTCGTGTATCTTGCCATCTTGAGAGTCCACAGTGCAGCACATTTATCCCTATTAGAAAAGCTCAGTCTAATAATATATGGATGCTGCAGCCATTTATGACAAATATGTAAAATCATAACCTTATATATTCTGGAGATGAATGCATATACATTGAATCTATTAACTATGCACTGACAGGTTTTTGTTAAAACTGAGTTTTCAACCTCGAAGACTAAAAGGGCAAATATACTGATTATATGTGTATATTTATGCAGCCTCAAACTTTAATTTCAAGACAGAAAAAAAAGAGCAGTGCCACTGTTGCCACTTTGGCCATATTTGGATTCATTTTGCTCACCCTGAGCACACAGCAATTCAGATCAGGGCATATGTTTATAAACTGATTAATTTGTGATAATACATTCAGCTTTTTCTAATCTCATTTTGGAAATGAAGACCACAGCAACGAAAGAGTACATCTGTAACAGTGACCCAAAAATAAGCAAATATTTATGGTTCAAATCCCAACATTTTCTAGTTATATAACCTTGGGCAAATTTACTTAACCCAAGTCTCAATTTGCTCACTGTAAAACGGGGATGATCATCATACCTAACTAATAGGATTGTATGTAAAGTGCTTAGCATGTCACTGGGACTCAGTAAATGTTGGCTATTTTCATCATGACTAGTCCCTCAGAACCCTTGCCAGTATACCACGGGGGAAAAGTGAACCATAATCTGTAAAACAGAGAAGGTGGGAGAGCTATCATTAACCGTGCTCTGTCATTAACTGATGCTGTCTCTAAACACACCTGAGAAAGACACAAGATCCTGAGAACAACACAAAGGCCTGATAATCCCTGCAGAAGTCTTGTTTCAACCAGACTTAAACCATACACCTCAAAATTTAGGTCTGCATCTACATCTAATTAGTATGCAGAAAAACACCTTTTATTTTTATTTTATTTTTTGTTAAACTTCAGGTTCTGGGTTACATGTGCAGAACATGCAGGTTTGTTACATAGGTATACACATGCCATAGTGGCTTGCTGCATCCATCCCCCTGTCATCTACATTAGGTATTTCTCCTGATGCTATCCATCCCCAATCTCCCCACCCCCTGCTATCCCTGCCTTAGCCCCACACCACCCAACAGGCCCCAGTGTGTGATAT
This sequence comes from Cacajao melanocephalus, assembly GCA_963573385.1. Classification (NCBI taxonomy): domain Eukaryota; kingdom Metazoa; phylum Chordata; class Mammalia; order Primates; family Pitheciidae; genus Cacajao; species Cacajao melanocephalus. The sequence goes on from CAUYLG010070809.1 coordinate 21,752, forward strand.
TCCCCTCCTCACACCTTTTAACAACCTTACAACCAAGAGAATAAGGGCCAGGGGTCTCTTGAAGAGAGCAATAAGATTAGTTTTTTTCTTTGTTTATTTTCCTCTATAACCACAGGTTATAGAATTTGCATTTTTCCCATCTCAGATTTAACATTTCTTGGAACAAATTGTGCAAAAATATGTCAACTAGTTGATTCTCCATGTTGATAAGGCTATAAATTCATTCCTCAAATTTTTGGCTTTGAGAGTCAAAAGCCACAACAGTGAAAAATAATGTTTCACACCATTTTCTGTAAAGTTAAGGATTCAAATACGTTGGCAGTGTTAAAATCTCATATTTGTAATATACCTGTTTCTCTAATTAACACAGCACAGTCATTAATATACTATATTATGTTAGGAAGTCATAATTGCAGCCAAGCAGAAAATAATTACCATCTATCAGCCTTTACGTTTTACAAAAGCAAAATTATTTTTCCTTTGTTTTAGAACTTCCCCAGGACAAATAATAGTTTTACAGTGGCAACACTTTTCATTTCATGACCCAACTGCCAACTGTCTCTATAAAACTGTCATATATTCTTCTGAGCTCAACTCACATGCAGCTGTTTCAATTTTAAAATCTAATCAAAGAGCAAATCCTTCTCATTCCATTGTGAACACCTGGTAATAACAACACTGAAAAATATAGGGTCTCTTTCAAATGTCTATCCATGTGAAAACAAGTTATTTCATATATCTCTCAGGTCAGGCCTATAAAACAGTTCCTTGAAATTAATTCATGTCAGCAAACCTGCAATGAACACCCACTCTAACATGCATTGTTGGACAATGTGCTCTTGGAGGTACAGAGCCGATGCCCTCAGGCAGCTTATAGATCATTGGAAAACAAGACAAGCAAGGGGCACGAATAACTGTAACACAAAGGCAGAATAAGATAAAGGCCTGAAAGAAAGATAAACATTGTTACAAGCTTCAGAGGCGGGGCAATTCAAGATCATTTAATTAGATAGATTGGCACGATTGAATGCAATGTAAGGTTGGTAGAACTTCATCCAGCAAAGGGCTGGGCATTCCTGGCAATGGACAAAACATTATCAAAGATCCTAATCCAACAAAGCATCCTGACCCCCAAATGATGTTTGAGGGGTCAACAAGTAGTCCAGTGTGCTTAAGTCAAAAATAGCCTCTGTAATGGACTTCTGTTGTTACTGCTGTCCAGGATTCGTTCGTTTAACTTCTAGGAACAGCCATATTTTTCTTACCATCCTTCTCCCTTCCATGGTCCATAGGGTCTAAGCAACCCTATTTGCAGCTCCAAAGAGAGAAATGAGATTTTCATAGTACACTTAATTGCAATGACTGCTGGAAGAGTAGGTAGGTAACCTAATCTGTCCAATCAGCATTATCAGAGCTAATAGACAAGACAATTGCTATTGTCTTCTGCTAATGAACCAGGAAGTTTGTGACTCTCAGATCTACTGGAAATCATTTTGTAATGATAATGGGACCAACCATAAAGCAGACCAAGAGATGGCAGGAGAGAAGTCAGATCCTTCTACTGTAACTCCAGATAGGTGTGTCCTGCATGGATACTCCAAGGGCCTTTCAAACTCAGTGTGTCCTACACCAAACTCATTATCTCCCCATTATAGTTCCCTCACCCATCCACCAAAACAAATTATTTTGTGTTCTCTACATTTATCAATGGTGTGGATAAATGTAGAGAACACAAAATAATTTGTTTTGGTGGATCAACAATACATATGATGTATGTATCAACCATACACCCAGTTATCCAAATTAAAAAGTTGAGGGCCACAATTCCTCCTGCTCTGTAAATTCTACATTAGTCTGGATAGCCAACCCCTAAGGAGTCCGTCTTAGTAATAACTTTTTATTCTCCCTCTCCATCCCTACACTCCTGCCTTCATGTCTCCCCATAGGCCTCTGAGTCTGGAGATTAAGAATTTAATCTCTGCTGTCAGATAAATCAGGATTCACATTCCTAGTTTGGTCCTTAGTAATTCCAGGATCTTTAACAAGTTCCTTAATATCTCTAACCTCAGTTTGCTCTTATGTAAAATGGGGATAGTAATTATTCCAACCTGATAGTACTGCAGTTAGGATTGTGTAAAATTGTATGTAAAAAGCTTATAAGAGTACATGACACAGAGTAAGCAACAATAAGTACTATTATTCTTATTCTGGTAATCTTCTAATTAATCTTTCTTCTTCCAAACCCTCACTATGTTTTATTCTTCAAATGATTTCCAGAGTTCTCTAAACACGTCACTTATCTGAGAAAAAATTTTGGTGATTCTTCTAGTTTGTTTCTTCAAGATACACATACACAATACACTGGAAAATTGTAGAATTAATTTACTTTGCCTAGCCACCATACAGTCTACTTGAAAAGAAAAGATGGTGTCAGAATGTGGCACATGTGGTTGACTAGAACAGTTTGATGGATCACTTTTTTTTCAGGCTGGTGTGTGCAAGCATATGAAATTGCATGTGTGTGTGAATGAGAGAGAGATATTGGGTCACAATATAAAATGTCATACTGTGGTCACAGTAAACACATTGAAACCCATTGGCCTATGGAGTAGAGTCTGCTCACCTCAGCATGTCTCCCAACTAACCTCTCCAGCCTTTCAGGATAGTCGTTCAACAAAAAATCTGCACAACGACTGCATTGGACCTCTTGCCGTGTCTCCAGGGTGCATTCCTACATTTCCTTGTTTTGTTTTGTTTACTCTTTAAATGAATTTTATTGAGGAAAAAATTATGCACAATAAAATGTACCCATTTTAAGTATACAACATGGTAAGTTTTAACTAACGCAAGCAGGCACAATCCAGATATAGAATATTTCCATCACCCCAAAATGCTTACTCACGCTCATTTGCAGTTATTTACTCTCCAAATTCTGGCCTTAGGCAACAACAGACCAGCTTTCTGTTCATTGATTTTGTCCATTCTTGAATTTTCTATAAATTGTATACATTTTTGTACAGCATGTACTCTTGTGTCTGGTGTCTTTCACTCAGCCTAATGTTTCTGAGATTCATCCATGCTGTTGGGTATATCAGTAGCTTGTTTCCTTTTATTCATGAAGAATATTCCATTTTATGGATATACCATGATTTGTTTATCCATTTTCCTACTGAGGGACATTTTAGTTATTTGTAGTTTTTGTCTATTATGAATAAAGCTGCTAGGAAACTGTATGCACAAATCTTTGTGTGGATATATTTTTCTTGGGTAATTATGTAAGAGTGGGATGGCTTGGTCTTTAGGAAAGTATGTAATTAACCCTATAAGAAACTGCCAAACAGTTTTCCAAAATGGCTATACCATTTTATATTCCCACTAGCATTGAATGAGGGTTCTAGTTGCTCTGCTTCCTTGCCAGTCAGTACTTGGTATTTAGTTCTCTCTAATTTTAGCCATTCAAGTGGGTAAACAGAGGTATCTCACTATAATTTTAACTTGAGTTTTTCTCATGTCTAATGATGTTGAGCAACTTTTCACATATCACTGGCCATTCTTTTATCTTCTCTCATGAAATATCCTTTCAAATAATTTGCCAATTTTTACTGGGTTATTTATCTTTTATATCCTTCAAAAATAAAATATTTACATATTCCTCATTTGTTTTATGTGATTCCCTGTGTTTTGGATGACCATCCTCTCTGCCTCTATCTGACATATATTTTTAAAGTCTGGTTCACAGGTCTCCTTCTCACTGGAGGCTTTTCCCCACCTCCCAATGACTACTTTCTCTGGGCCCTCAAAACATCTGCTTTCCACATTTCTTTGTAAAGGCTCTTACCAGATTGCATCATAATTCATTGTTACATACCTCTATCCTTCTCTAGATTATGAGCTCCTTGAGAGCACAGGATGAGTAATTTTCTCCTTTGAGTCTTCCCAGGGCTTACTACAATATCTAGCATATTTAATTACTCAGTGTTACCTGAATACTTGAATAATTTAGATTTTAGAAGCTAAGAGAAGGAATAGTGAATCACCAAGATTAATGCCAGGGATGGGTGAGTATGGCTTCTGAATACTGCAGGAAAATATATAGGAATTAATTCATACATTCACTTAGTTAACAATCACTTATTTGGCTCTTACTGTGTACCAGACACCTTGGATGCTAGGACGCAGAGACATATGAGCTAGACTAAATCTGTGCTATGGTGTAACTTAGCCTATAGCAAGAAAGACAGATCCATTAATCAAAAGTCAAAATACAGTGTGACAAGTATGATGATCAGCGAAACCCAAGATGCTAAGGGAGCTCATGGCAAAATCCCTAACTCAGGCTTTGAAATCAGAGTGGACTTTCTAAAGAAGTGATATCTAAACTCTGACCTAAGGGATACATCAAAGTGGCTCAAGTCAAAAAATAATGGAACAGCAGTTTATACAAAGGCCCTGAGATAACAAAAAAAAAGTTATTTCAGGGAATTGCATGCAATAAGTGAGTAGAGCTAGAGAACTAGTCATTGGATATAGGAAATGACTACAGAGGAAAATGTTGGTGATAATTCCATGAAATTATCAACAGATATAAGATAAAGAATGTTTACAAATTTTTATTTTAGGCATGTGTAAGAATCTCTGTCATTCCCCTCCATCATAATCCCACCTTTAACTTGTTTGATCTTGAGAAAATGAAACCCCTCTGTATCTCAGTTTCCTCATTTATATCATGAAAAGAATAATTTCATAAAGTTCTGTGAAATATGAGCTAATGCAGATAAAATATTGTGCCAGGAACTAACTAGACACTCACCAAATGTGTTACTCTTCTTAGGCACAGTTAAACTCTGTTTTGCAGCAACCATATATCTAGGTGGGCCGAGTAACTAGTTATCAACAATACAACATGAGCCCAAGGGTTGGATCAGTTCTGGGCTAAGACAGTTAAGATTAGGTGTGCCTTTCTCATGATCTCTCACTCTTTCTTTTTATGGTAGTTTTGGAGTTCATATATTGAATGTTGACTAGGAAGAAGCCTGGGTCTCTGAATGACTGTATGGAGCAGAGCCCTTTTGTACCACCCACGCCTACCTTCTACTTACGTCATTGGTCTGTGACATGTGGCAGCAAAGCAAAAGGAAAAAAAGGAAAAAAACTTATATTAAAAGACACAAAGGATTTGGGGTTGTTTGTTACAGGGGTTATCCTATCCCGGTTTATTCAAATATTTAATCCAGGCAGGGCACAGTGTCTCATGCCTGTAATCCTAGCACTTTGGGAGGCTGAGGCAGGTAGATCATTTGAGGTCAGGAGTTTGAGACTAGACTGGCCAACATGATGAAACCCCATCTCTACCTAAAATACAAAATTAGCCAGGTGTTGTGGCTGATGCCTGTAATCCCAGCCACTCAGGAGGCTGAGGCAGGAGAATGGCTTGAACCCAGGAGGCAGAGGTTACAGTGAGCCAAGATCGTGCCACTGCACTCCAGCCTGGGTCACAGAGCAAGACTCCATCTCAAAAACAGAAAACACAAAACAAAAACAAATAATTAGCCTAATGTTTAGTGTATACTAAGTATACAAAACATGTCACCTGAGGATGCTGTAATTATTTGTTTATTTTTGTTATATGAAACAATATAAGATAGTGATTTAGGCTCAAGCTCTTAGATCAGACAGAATTGGGTCTGACTCCTGAATCTAAACTTACCAATTTTGTTTCCTTGGCTAAATGGCATAGTCTCTTGTGCCTTATTTTTACTTACTCATCTGCAAAATACAGCTATTAACAGTGCCTACCTCATAAGGTCATGGTGAACACTGAATGAGATAAAACATACAAGTCTTTTGTAACACCCACATACAGTAAGTGCTCAGTAAATGGAAGCTACTAATAATACTGAGAGTGGAATCTGATATTAGGGAAGATTGAGGATTTGTTGCTGCATTTGTACTCATGCAATCACTCCAGGAATATTGCTTTTAATGCATATCCATAATATTTTCAGATCAGTAATTACTCTGACTGACAAAGATAATAATGTGTTAACAGATCAGGCCTCCAGTACTCATAAATTATTCTTTGTCTCTTTCCTCAGCAACTCAGGGTCCAAGGGATTTGAGTTGTTATTGGCCTCAGAGATTTTTCGATGGCTGGTTCTCTCACTGCTAATGCTCTTGGCGTGCTCCATTTTCCCCAGTGCCACAAGTTGCAATCAACTCGTGCTGGCAGTTGACATCTTTTAATATTTGTTGCTCTCTTTCTGCCTAGTACTTGTGGCTCTATCTTGACATGAAGCCGTTCCTGTTATTGCCATTACTAACTAAATAGCCCTTGGACTCTAGCTGGGAAGCAGTACCATAAATTGCTTAGAGTTATCCTATTTCCTGCAAACAAAAATCCTGGCAGCTTTAGGCCCATTTTTACTTTATTATTTATACGACCAGACCATTTATTGCAGGATACAGCCTCTCCCTGGGTTGACGTAGGAAAATTATTCCATTTCCTATTGTAAATGGTGCAACTCCTGATTCAGCAGCCTCGACAGGAGGCGTACTTGGAATGGAAGTATTTGCACATTTGTTGCTGAAAGTAGAAATTTATTATCTGTGCCCTGTTCTTCTTTGGCACTTAAAACAGAATAGGATAAAGAAACAGGTTTTCATATCTCTTTAGCCATTAGGTCAAGTTATTGCTGGAGAGAGAAAGATGAAGAAAGATAGCATGGACAGCAGATTCATTTCAATGGTCTATTGGTTCCACTTAGTGAAGGTCTATTAATTGCATAACATGCATCTGTATCTGTGTCTTTCAAATAACATTTCTAACCACCTGGGGAACTGCTAAGAAGGCACAGAGGGACACATAAAGAATAGGCACAATTAGAAAATTACCATCAAGGATGGAGAAAGGTTTGAAGGAGGAGAAGGGAAAGATGCTCCTACGTTAAGGCTGTAGGATTTTTTTAATAGAAAAAATAATCTGTTTCACTATGAAAGCCTTTATTTGTAAATTGCTACACAAGTAAGAGTGGCTAAGGGAAGTAAATTCATCAGTGAAGGAGCAGGTATATTGTGAAAAGTAGAAGGTGAGCTGGGAGATTTCTGATTGAAAAGAAACTTTTTATTTTTCTATTTTGATAAAAATATGCTAAAATTATAGTTTTCATTCCTCTTTATTATTTCCCAGTGAAATTCCGTTTTAATGAAATATGGAAATTAACAACTACTTGGTATGTTTTCACCCTTCCAATATCTTGTGAGACCCCAAACATCTCTTGGCTGAGATTGTGCATCTCTGTGGGACAGGAAACATCCTATTCCACCCCACAAGAGAAGCTGCCAACTGGTGGAATATTTGTCATTTCCTGATAGCACTATTCATCTACCATTGATTATTGCAGTATTATCTCCCTTAACAGACTATAAACTGCTAAAGAACAAGGGGATTTCTTGAAATATACTGTTTTGACTATCTTACCTTAGGAAAAAGGAAAATAAGTGCCTGAAATTTTTGAAAATATTTAGGTTTATATTTATTTGAGAGAAGAAGATGAATAGCAACAGATCTTTTCTAATTTTATTTGATATTTACTATATTTTGCTCTGCTAAAAAAAAAGACAAAGGGTTCAATAAGAAGTATCTCTGTTTCTAGAACATTCTCAAGCAGAAGAAACAAGGTGATTCGGAGGTAGTTTTTTTCTGATGTGGCCAGTTTGAGGAAGTGGATTAGTGAGGATCAGCCTCTCTCCTCTGGTACAAAGGGACTGGTAAATCACTGGGAGAACCAGAAACTGGACTCTGACTAGCACACTTGTCTGCTTTGGATGATGCTCTGAAAACTAAGTCAACTCTTTGGTTTCTGAGTAGAAGCGCAGAAGCAGATAAGCTGCAGTCCAAAAGGCTTGACTAATATGGCACCTGTTGGTAGCCAGTTTCATCAAAGAAGGATACCTGGACAGTGTATTTATCTTATCTTCAGTCTAGAGGTGAATATTAAGGGAATAAGTGGTTGGAATCTCTACTTGAATCTTGGTCCTTCGTATACCCAATAAGTAAATGAGTCTCTGTTTTAAAACTGTAAGTACTATCAGGAGTAATTAATGCCATTTTGTCTCCTGAGAGTTGAGGCACTGTTGTGAGCTATTTCTGCTACTAATATGGGTTTTCTTATGAATCCAATATAAGATTTAAGGATGCAACTGTGGTGATAAGACCCAGGGAGGAAAAGGTCATGCTGTTTCAAGCTCTATCAAAAGCAATTATGAACAGCAACAGGCTATGACATTCAGGACATCAGCACTAGAGCATAGCACTTGGAATTCAGACTTGAATTGGGTTTGTTAAAAGTATTGTACATAAAGTCTTCCACAGTGTCCCTCGTAGCTTATACTAGAAAGATTTTTGACTAAGTCTAATGTACTACTAGCCAGAAACCACCTAATCTTATGCCATAATGTTATTTTGGACCATGGATAACAGTCATATATGACTTTATTTTACTTGTGTCAACAAGCCTAGTACTTTATAGTTGTTAATTCAAAAGTACTTGTTAAATAAAATGGCATGGAATGAAATAGATTTTCTTTAAGAATCTAAAAATTGGCTGGGTGCAGTGGCTTATCCCTATAATTCCAACATTTTGGGAGGCCAAGGTAGGCATATTGCTTGAGCCCAAGAGTTCGAGACCAGCCTGGGCAACATAGCAAAACCCCATCTCTATTGAAAATAAATAAAATAGAAAACAAAATTCTACAGTTCAGTATATTTTCCATTATATGACCATGCTTTGTGTGACTTTGTTATGGAGAAATGATACATTCAATTAGAAAATATATACATTTTGCCTTCCGTCTACTGCAAGAGTGATTAAAATTGCTACCTCTGAGGAACAAGTTTTCAAAGGCAGGTTTGCTGTCCTCATATACAAGACACAGTGGAGAATCACAGCTAAGTCGTGTTATATCATCGATTAAACAAATGTATATCATGAAGACTAAAAGAAATATATTTAATATAAAATAATTACAGAATTCTTTTATATTAATTCCAGCTACTTAAGAGGCTGAAGCAGGAAGATTACTTGTGCCCCAAAATTTGAGGTCGCAGTGAGCTATGATTGTGCCAATGCACTATAGCCTGGGTGACAGAGTGAGCCCCTGTCTCTAAAAAAAAGAAAAGAAAAGAAAAAGTGCTGTTGGGGTGAGGGGGCAGACAAGAGAGCTGACTAGACATAGCCAAGAAGTGTTGCTCCCACCAAAAGAAACCAAATTAACAAATAAACCACCACGTTTTACCTGATCTTTGGAAAGAAAATGCCAAGAGTAGATAAAGAGGCAATGATGAAGCTGAGGCTAAAGTAGGAGGAAGCTGGGAAACCTGCATGGGGTACCTGAATACCAGGGCAAGTTTCTGGCCCTGAATGGCTCCTGGAAAAGGGATGACTGAGGGAACTGAGGGACGGCTCACTCTTACCATGGACCTCTGGGATCCTAGCTATAAGGGGACCCCACATCCCCTATGGATGCATGAGCTAGCAGGGGGAATCTCCTTAGAGTATAGGCAGCAATAGGTCTTCAGACAGTGAAGCCTGGGAGCTTTTGTGCATTGCGCAGCTCCAGAAGAGAGTGGTCATAGACACCCATCACCCATGGCTCCTCACCTCTCTCTAGGAGGCACATGCCCTAATTGTCCTCCAAGCCAGGAGAGAGTGGAGCCAGCTTCCCTGGGGACTTGGACATGTCTGCTCGGTGACGTCTTCTGCCTGGCAGCTCCTCCCAGGGCCCATGGCTAGCTGCTCTGCAGGAGTGGCTAGCACAGCCCCTGAATTCCAGCCAGAGTGCAATGCTGCACCTGAGTACTTTCCCAGTGACCCAGGAGCACACTGGATCCCCCAGTACAGTCAGAGCCTGACTGCAAGCCACAAGATATCCTGGTGTCCCAGGACTGCAGCACACAGCTTGGGAGTATGAAGCTAAGATCTATGGCCAGCACTCAAGATGTGGAGGAGGCTGCACCCTCATACGACTGAGAGGGGGAGATGTGCAGGTTCCCAGAGCAGAGCGGGGGATACCTCCTCTATAGGGCCAATTTAGAAAGGTTATGGCATATCTCCCTGCCACAGCTTCTACCTGACAGGGCCCCACAGCCCAGAAGACTTAACAAAAGAAGTGTACATGCAGTGCAAGTCTTTGGAGGGAGCTCCATCAAGGCCCAGGAGTGGATCTGGTGAGGGAACCATCTCTCCCTCCCCAACAACCACAACAGATCATCCCTGCAAATACAAGGAAATACAAAAGAGCCCCATGGCTGCATATTAACCTAGCTAGCAGCCATCACACTTAACTGCCACCTACTGGATCACAGCCCAAACTACAACAGCAGAAATTATCCTGCTAATATATACATCTGTGAAACCAAGTTCAAGAATTCACCCACACATAAAGATATTGCACAGAGCCCTGGCCCTCTGAAAGCATTCAGAAATGAAGCAAATTGACTCTGTTCAACTTTCACCACAATTAAAACAACACCAACCCTACCGGATGAGAAGGAAAGAGTTCTGGCAATTCAAAAAGCCAGAATGTCCCCTTACTTCCAAATGAGTACACTAGCTCCCCAGCAATAGTTCTTAACCAATCGGAAATGACTGAAATGACTGACATAAAGTTCAGACTCAATGGCAGGGGAGCCCATCAAGATTCAGGAGAAAGTTAAAACCCAATCCAAGGAATCCAGTAAAATGATCCAAGAGCTGAACAAAGAAATGGCTGTTTCCACATGTTCTCCATCATAAGTGGTTGTAGAACAATGAGAACACATAGACACAGGGAGGAGAACATCACACACTGGGGCCTGTTGGGGAGTGGGGGAGCTAGGGGAGGGATAGCAGGGTGTGGGGGGATTAGGAGAAATATCTAATATAGATGATGGGGGATGGTTGCAGCAAACTACCATGGCATGTGCATACCTATGTAATAATTCTCCACAATCTGCACATGTACCCCAGAACTTAAAGTATAATAAAACAAAATAACAATACAATAAAAATACAAAATTTTAAATACAATAAATAATGGCTTATATAGTCCTTACATTATATTAGTTATTAAAAGTAATCTAGACATGATTTAAAGTATGTGGGGGATATACATAGGTTATATGCAAATACGATGTCATTTTATATAAGGAATTTGAGCATCTGCAGATTTTGTTAATTGTAGAAGTCCTGGAACTAGTCTCCCATTGATACCAATGAATGATTATACATATATATGTATAATATATATGTGTGTGTGTGTGTCTATATATATACACACACAGTTTACTGATATTTATGTATATGTATATATGTGAAAAAAAAGAAACAGCTGTTTTAAGAAAGAACCAAAGTAAACTTCTAGACTGAAAACCTCACTGCAAGAATTTAATAATACAATTGGAAGTATTAACAGCAGAATAGACCAAGCTGAGGTAAGAATCTCAGAGCTTGAAGACTGGTTATTTAAATCAACTCAGATAAAAATAAAGAAAAGAGAATTTTTAAAAAATGAATAAAACCTCCAAGAAATATGAGATTATGTAAAGAGAACAAATCTACAATTTATTGGCATTCCTGAGAGAGAAGAAAGAATAAGCAACTTAGAAACTATATTTGAGGATATAGTCCATGAAATTTTCCCTAATCTCACTAGGCACGCTGACAGGCAAATCCAAGAAATACAGAGAACCCCAGCTAGATACTGTGCAAGGCGAGCAGCCCTAAGGCACATATTCATAAGATTCACCGAGGTTGATACAAAAGAGAAAGCTTAAAGGCACCTAGACAGAAGGGTCAAGTCACATACAGAGGTAACTCATCAAGTTAGCAGCAGACCTCTAAGCAGAAATCGTAAGTAAGAAGAGATAGGGGTCTATTTTCAGCATCCTTAAAGAAAAGAAATTCCAACCAAGAATTTCTCCTAAACTTCATAAGTGAAGGAGAGGTAAAAATCTTTCTCAGATGAGCAAATGCCAAGGGAATACATTTTAACTAGACCAGCTTTACAAAAAGGTCCTTAAGGGATTGCTAAATATGGAATCAAAAGAATGATATTTGTTACCACAAAACATGCTTAAGCACATAGCCCACAGGCATTTTAAAGCACCTACACAATCAAGTCTATATAATGACTAGCTAACAATGAAATGACAGGATCAAAATCACACGTATCAATACTAACCATGAATATATATGGACTAAACACCCCACTTAAAAGTCACACACAGAGTGGGTTGAGTGCAGTGGCTCACACCTGTAATCCCAGCACTTTGGGAGGCCAAGCCAGGTGGATAAGAAGGACAAGAGATCAAGACCATCCTGGCCAACATGGTGAAACCGCATCTCTACTAAAAATACAAAAATTACCTGGGTGTGGTGGCACGAGCCTGTAGTCCCAGCTACTCAGGAGGCTGAGGCAGGAGAATTGCTTGAACCTGGGAGGTGGAGGTTGCAGTGAGCTGAGATCATGCCACTGCACTCCAGCCTGGCTACATACAGACCGAGACTCCGTCTCAAAAAAAAATAGATAGATAGACAGATAGATACATAGATAGACAGATAGATAGATAGATAGATAGATAGATAGATAGATAGATATCACCAAGTGGCAAACTGGATAAAAAAAACAAGACCCAACAATCTGTTGTCTTTAAGACAGCCGTCTCACACACAGTGACACCCATAGGCTCAAAGTAAAAGGATGGAGAAAGATCTACCATGCAAACACAAAACAAAAAATAATAGGAGTCGCTATTTTTATATCAGATAAAAAAGACATTAAACCAATAAAAATTAAGAAAAGCAATGAAGGATACTACATAATGATAATGGGTACAAGCCAACAAGAAACTTAACTATTCTAAATATATACACACCTAACACTGGGGCATCTAGATTCATAAAACAAGTTCTTCTTAACCTAGGAAAAGACTTAGACAAGCATACAATAATAGTGGGATACTTCAACACCCCATTGACAGCATTAGACAGTTCCTAGAACAAAATCTCTAAACTGTTTTAAGTCCCTAAAAACAAGTACAACAAAATCAAAAATTGGCAAATGGGGCCTAATTAAACTAAAGAGTTTCTGCACAGAAAAAGAAATCATCAACAGAGTAAACAGACAACATACACAATGGAAGAAAATATTTTAAACTATGCATCCAACAGAGGTCTAGTATCCAGAATCTATAAGGAATTCAAACAAATCAACAAGCAAAAAGCAAATAACCCCATTTTAAAAATGGACAAAGGACATGAGCAGACACTTGTTCAAAAATGACATACACAAGCAGCCAACAAACATATAAAAAAATACTCATTGTCACTAATCATTAGAAAGATACAAGCCAAAACCACAATGAGATATCATCTTATACCAGTCAGAATGGCTATTATTTAGATTAAAAAAACAACAGATGTTGGTGATGCTGCAGAGAAAGGGAAATGCTTATACACCATTGGGGGATATGCAAACTAGTTCAGTCACTATGGAAAGCTGTTTGTAGATTTCTCAAAGAACTTAAAACAGAACTACCGTTGGACCCAGTAATCCCATTAGTGGGTGTATACCCAAAGGAAAATAGATCGTTATATCAAAAAGACGCATGAACTCATATGTTCATTGTACACTATTCACAATAGGAAAGACATGAACTCAACCTAGGTGCCTATCAACAGTGGATTGAATTAAAAAAAATGACACATACATACCTTAGAATACTGCACAGCTATAAAAAAGAATGAAATCATGTCCTTTGCAGCAACAAAGAGGGAGCTGGAGGCCATAATCCTAAGTGAATTTGCACAGGAACAGAAAATCAAATACTTCATGTTCTCACTTATAAGTAGGACCTACACATTGAGCACACATATGGATAAATATGGGAACAATAGACCCTGTGGACTATTAAAAGAGGATGGGTTGAAAAACTATCTATTGGGTACTATACTCAGTACCTAGGTGCAATATACCCATATGACAATCCAGCACATTTACCCCTTGTATCAAAATTAAAAGCTGAAATTTTTAAAAAGAAAGAAATATAATGTGGATTGGTTTAAATAAACCTTCTGAGATATAAATGACTAAGTTTTAGCTTTTTATCACTAGGACCCACTACTGATGAAGCTATTCACATATTTTCATCTGCCTGTTCTTAACATAGGAAAATAAATATGAAAGAGAGAGGAGTTTTAATCACCTTTATCTCAAAATCTCAGATTAGTCTAGTCATTGTTGGAGATGGATGGAGACAATCCACCTCCAAGTAGCCAAAGACAAGAAAAAAAGGAAAGAATTGATGTTATTTAAGTATAAAATATAGTCAGGAAAATCTTCATTGGGAAAAAGTCAACCAAATCAAAATCTTTGTTTGAAAAAATATAAAACCAAAAGATAAAACCGAACCAACTGAGAAATACAGGAAAGAAAAACTCCCAAGTATCCCATAAGGCATTGTATCATTTATTGTCACTTAATACATTAGGTGATGCAAGGCCAGCTCTTCAGTAGCTGAATCATTCTCCTAATGAGGGGTTTTCTTATATTTCTAAGGCATGGAACACATAGAAAATAATAAATCTGGGAAGAGTAGTAAATACTTATGGTGCATACAAATGACCTGCAGAAGTTCAAGAAATTCCAAGGCCAATGAAGTGTCCATCTCAAATACTATTCTCTCTAGAAAAGTGGTCAGCAAACATGTTTTGTAAAGGAACAGACAGTTAATATTTTAAGTTTGTTCTAAAAAGCTCTCTGTCTCAACTATTCAACTTTAATGTTTTAGCATGAAAGCAGCTCTATACAAATACACAGATAAATAGCCATGGCCATGTTCAATAAAACTTTGTTTGTAAAAACAGTAAGTACTAGGGCTTGGTCCACTGGCTATTGCTTGCCAATATTCACTCCAGGAGAATAAAATAGTAACTGAGTGAATAGGCTCTGGAACTCATCATCCGCAACATACCACACACACACACACACACACACACACACACACTTCAACTAAATAAAATTTATATTTATCTCTTTTACATATTTAATTTCCATGTGAGGTTTTGTTTGGGAATAGTTCTATTATACAACTGAAAAACACATAAATAAAACTATGAACACTAGTTCAGTAAACATTTATTATAAAATATATGTATTTATTATAATGGTATTATCAACTAAATTCTACTATGTTTTTCAAAATGTAAGTCAAGATTCAAGATAGAATGTACTGGAAAAGAAGTTTCAGGGCTTTTATTAATCTGCTTAAACAATTAATGAATTTAGAAACAAACTTCCATGGGGCACCTGAGTATGGAGAAAGTTTCTGAAAATCTAGGGTGGGAGAGATGTCATCAAGATGGCTGACTAAAGGCCCCCAACATTTGCCTCCCCAACAAAGAAGGACCCAAACAGCAAGAAGATATCAATACATTGAATAGAGTGCCAAAGGAAAATGTTAGAATTTAGCAGGGAAGTGACAGGAACTCTCTGAGGCATAAAAATTCAAAATGACAGTATAAACAAGAAAGAAAAGCAGGGCCAGTATTGGCTCAGAGCCAGGAGTGACCCTATAGTGCAGGGAAAAGACAAGCAAGAGATCCCCAGCAGTCACATTTCCACCAGCAATGCCTGCAGTACTAGCTACAGGAGAGCACCTCAGCCCTCACTTGACCTGAGCTAGTCTAGGCAGCTTCTTGAAGTCCTCAACTACATTTTCCCAGAGAGAGAATTCATTCTATGTGCCACCCATATCCCCTGGGACCTAAGCAGCCGTATAATGACACCATTTGGAGGTCTGAGCAAACAACAGACTACTTTCTGCTCTGGGATCCAGTAACTCTTGCATTCCCCCACATCCTTGGTGGGCCGTGCTGACACCTTCCCACAACTGTTCAGAGGGCTTCAGTGTTGTGATACGTGCTGAACCCAGCAATGTGACTACATCCCTAGAACCTGAACCCACACAGCTCCCTACACCCCAGGGAGCAGATAGTCTAGTACCCCAGGGAGGCTGCCCCCAGGGAATACGGAAGTCTTGATTCTGCTTAGTTTTGCTCTGACCTTTATTATTTATTTCCCTCTGCTAATTCGGGGTATGAGTTCTTATTTTTCCAGTATTTTTTGAGGTACAGCACATCATTAGGTTGTTTATTTGAAATCTTTCTACTTTTTTGATGTGGACATTTATTGCTATACAATTCCCTCTTAGTAATGTTTTTACTATATTCCATAGGTTTTGATACGGTGTGTTTTCATTTTTATCTGCTTCAAGTCTTTTTTTTCTTCATTGACCTAATGGTCATTCAGGAGCATACTGTTTAATTTTCAGGTATTTGTATGGTTTCCAGTGTTCATTTTGTTATTGATTTCTAGTTTTATTCTACTGTGGAATACTGTGAAGATACTTGAGATTTCAAATATTGTATTTGTTGAAATTTGTTTTGTGACATAACATACCCTGGAGGATGTTCCATGTACTGATGAGAAGAATGTGTATTCTGCTGCTGTTGGATGAAAAATTTTGTAAATAGCTGTTAGGTCCATTTGGTCTATAGCACAGTTTGAATTCAAGGTTTCTTTGTTGTTTTTTTCTCTACATGCTATAGATCAAATGGACCTAACAGCCATTATAAAAATTTTCATCCAACAGCTGCAGAAAGATTTCAAATAAACAATCTAATGATGCACTATACCCCCAAAAAAATTTGAAAAATAAGAACTCAAACCCCAAATTAGTAGAAAGAAATAAATAATAAAGATCAGAGCAAAACTAAGCAGAATGGAGACTTTAAAAGCAGCACAAAAGGTCAGTGAAATGAAAAGTTGGTTTCTTGAAAAGATAAACACAATCAACAAACCATTAATGAAACTAAGAAAGGGAGAAGACCCAAATAAATAAAATCAGAAAAAAAAGGAAACTTTTCAACTGATACTAGAGAAATACCAAGATCATTAGAAATTATTATGAATAACTATACACCAACCAAGTAAAAAAAACAAAAAAAAAAGATAAATTCTTGACACATATAACCTGCCAATATTGAACGAGGAAGAAATACGAAACCTGAATGGACCAATAATGAGTAAAGAGATTGAATTAATTGTAATAAGTCCCCCAACAAAACAAGCTCATGATCAGATGGCATTACTGCTAAATTCTAACAAATTTATAATGATGAACTAATACCAATTCTCCTCAAACTAGTTCAAAAAATTGAAGAGAAAGGAATTCCTACTAACACATTCTATGAGGCCAGCATTACCTAGATACCAAAATCAGACAAAAACACAATAAAAAAAGAAAACAGACCAATATCCCCCATGAATATAGTTTCAAAACTCTTCAATAAATACTAGCAAGCCAAATCCAACAGCATATCAAAAACATAGTACGCCATAGTCAAGTGAGATTTATCCCAGGAAAACAAGGATAGTTCAAATATGCAAATCAGTAAATGTGATATATTACATAAATGGAATGGAAATAAACCATATAATCATCTCAATAAATGAAGAAAAAGCATTTGATGAAATTCAACAATCTTTCATGATAAAAACTCTCAACAAATTAAGCATAGAAGAAATATACCTCAACACAATAAAGATTATATACAACAAACCCGGAGATAACATCATACTGAATGGGGAAAAAGTGAAAGACTCTTCTCTAAGACCTGGAACAAAACAAGAATGTCCACTTTCACCAATTTTATTCAACATAGTACTGGAAGTCTTAACCAAAGCAATTAGGTAAGAGAATAAAATTAAGGGGATCCAAATTGATAAAAAGAGAGTCAAATTGTTCTTCTTTGCACACAATATAACCTTATATGTAGAAAAACTTAAAGACTTCATGAAAAACTCTTAAAACTAATAAAGTCAGTGAAGTTGTAGAATACAAAAACAACATACAAAAGTCAGTAGCATTTTTATACACCAATAATAAACTAGTTGAAACAGAAATCAAAAAAGCAATTCCATTTATAATAGCTACAAAAATTAATATACCTAGGAATAAATTTAACTAAAGAGATAAAAGATATCTATACTGAAAACTACACTGATTTAGGAAATTAAAGAAGACAAACACAAAAATTCCATGCTCATGAATAATTAATATTGTTAAAATGATTACACTACCCAAAGCAATATGCAAATTTAGTACAATTCCTATCAAAACATCAGTGTCAGAAATAGAAAAAGCAATCATAATATTGGCATAGAACCACAAAAAAAAACACACACAAAAACAACCATGAATAGACAAGCAATGCTAAACAAAAAGAACAAAACTGAAGACATTATACCACCTGACAAAGTGTGAAACTACCTTACAAACTCATGTTAACCAAAATAGTATGATAAAACATGTAAAAGCAGACGTATAGATCAACGAAACAGAATTTATGTATTTACAGTCAGCTAATTTTTTACAAAGAGTCCAAGAACATACCTTGGGGAAACGACAGTCTCTTCAATAAATGGTGTTGGGAAAAAGAATATCTATATGAAGAAGAAGAAAACTACATCCCTATTCCTTATTTTAACATGGACTAAAGGCTTACATATAAGACCCCAAACTATAAAACTAGTAGAGAAAGGCATATAGTAAACATTTCAGGACATTGGTCTAGGCAAAGATTTTATGGCTAAGACCTCAAAAGCACAGGCAACAAAATCAAAACTAAACAAATGGGACAACAACAAACTAAAAAGCTTCTGCACAGCAAAAGAAAACAAGCAAACACACAATTTGTTAGAATGAGAGAAAATATCTGCAAATATTTAACAAGGAACTAATATTCAGAATATATTTTTTAAAACTCAACTGTAAATAATAATAATGATGATTTAATTTAAAAATGAGCAAAGGACTTGAATGGACATTTCTCAAAAGAAGACATATAAATAGCCAGCAAATATATTTTTTAAAGCTCAACATTACTAATCATCAGGGAAATGCAAGTCAAAACCACAGTGAGATACCATCTCATCTCTTTGGAAAAATATATATTTTTCCTCTGCTTTCACACCACAACAATCATAACACAAATGAAGACTTCTGTGACCAAATTTGTGGGGGGTAGGGAGGGGAGGAATTCCCCAAGTGCACAATCAGTTCTGTGCAGACAACAGCTGGGTGTCCTACAATTCAATTCCAACACTATCTATCTGGAGATAATGTCAGATTCCACAGGTTGAGGACTCAGTCCCAAAAACTGTACTGCCTCCTTCGGAAACCAGTTGTAAGTCCAGGCCTCCAAAACTTCTGACGAACCAGTTTTAGGTTGGGGTTCCTATGATCCCCTCTTTGGGTTTTATTAATTTGCTAGAGTAGCTCACAAAACTCAGGGAAACAATTACATTTAACAGTTCATTATAAAGGATAGTGATATGGCTTGGCTCTGTGTCCCCACCCAAATCTCAAGTGAAATTGTAATTCCCAGTGTTGGAAGAAAGGCCTGGTGGGAGGTGATTGAATCATGGGGGCAGACTTCTCCCTTGCTGTTCTCTTAGTATTGTTCTCATGAGATCTGGTTGTTTGAAAGTGTGTAGCATTTCTCCCTTTGTTCTTTCTCCTCCTGCTGACCATGTGAATATGTACCTGCTTCCCCTTCCCCTTCTGCCATAATTGTAAGTTTTCTGAGGCCTCCGCAGAAGCAGAAACCTGTAGGAGCCCATGAAATCATAAGCCAATTAAACTTCTTTCCTTTACAAATTACCCAGTCTCGGGTATGTCTTTACAGCAGTGCAAGAACACACTGATACAGATATTATAAGGCAAGGTATGTGGAAGAAGCACAGCAATCCCATGCTCTCCCTGGATGCACCACCCTGTGGTAATCTCCTTGTATTCAGTTATCAGGAAGCCCCCCAAATCCTGTATTTTTGCACCTTTTATGGAGACTTCATTGGATAGGTATGATTGACAACCATGTAGAAATGTGACTGGACATAAAAGGTATGATCTAAACCCAGCAAGGCCTGTCTTTACAGATTCTTCTTGACCTCTCCGTGCAGCACTTTTTACTCCAGGGTTTGGGGCAGGACCCTGTCTTAAATGACGGTCTTATCATCCTTATTATCTATAATTAAATATGATTCTAAGATTCTGCTTTATTACAAGAAAATTGTAACAAGGGACATGGGAGATATAAGCCAAGAACCAGGGACATATATATGGATAAATATATAACCATGGATAAATATTTATTTATTTGTCCTCCAGGATTTCTCTTGAACCAGGTTTAAGTTGGAATTCCCATGACCTTCTCTTTCTTTGGGTTTGATTAATTTGTTAGAGTAGCTCACAAAACTCAGGGACACACTTACATTTACCTGTATATTTATATATAAGCATATATATAAATAATATCACATCACCCCAGATAGACAGGCTTTTATCAAAAAGACAAAAAGTAAGAATTGCTGGTAAGGATGCAGAGAAAAGAAATCTCTTAAACATTATTGGCACCGATTAAACCAGTACAGTCATTAGGGACCATGGTATGTAGGTTTCTCCAAAAACTAAAGATACCATGTGATCTAGAAATCTCACTACTGGGTATTCATCAAAGAAAAGGAAATCAATGTGTCAAAGGGATACCTGTACCCCCATGTTTATTGCAGCACTATTCACAATAGCAAAGATATGGAATCAATCTAAATGTCCATCAGTGGATGAATAGATAAAGAAAATGTGGTACATATTCACCATGGAAAACTATCCCACCATTAAAATAATGAAATCCTGTCATTTATCGCAACATAGATGAACCTGGAGGACATTATGTTAAGTGAAATAAGAAAGGAACAAAAAAATAAATACCATGTGTTCTCACCCATATATGGGAGCTAAAAAAAAACAGCTCATAGAAGTAGAGCATAGAATATGATCATCAGAGGATGGGGAAGGGTGGCAGGACAGGAAGATAGGGAAAGACTACTTAACATATACAAAATATCAGCTATATGGGAGAAATAAGTTCTAGTGTTATTTAGCACTCTAGGGTGAGTATGATTAACAATAATTTAGTGTATATTTTCAAAAGGCTAGAAGAGAGACTACTGAACGTTCACAACTCAAAACAAATGATCAATGTTCTAAGTGATGGCTATGATAATTACCCTGATTTGATCATTACACATTGTATGCACTGTATTCCACAAATATGCAAAATTTTTACATGTCAACTAAAAATAAAAGGAAAAAGTTTAGGGTGAAATGAGTAGCTATATGGCACTTTTAACTAATTAATATTTAGACTTCTTTAAAGAACTTCCTTGCTATTCCCAGGGAAAGCTTCAAGTAGACTTTTCTTTCTTACCTAGTTTGCTAATAGTTTTCAAACTTCAGTTACATAAGATTTACTTAGGGATGATTATGGAAAATACAGAATCCAATGAGTTTCATTCTGAAGGTCTGGAGTTAGGCCCAAGAATTAGCAATTTTAACAAATATTCCAAGTTAGTGGACTACACTTTGAGAAACATTACTATAGAGTGAGTAACATAAACTTCATGAATTTACAAGAGGCCTTTGCCCTTATGAAAGTTGGAAAAAATAGAATAACGGTATATTTTTTAGACCCATGTTCTCTGTGCTGTGATTTTTTTCAATGACATGTATTTGCCCTAGGTGTCTGAAGAATACTTTAACTTCTTTGTTGGTCTAGTCACTGGTGTTTACTGATGTCTGCTCCTAAAGGAAATGTTTTTAAAAGGTACAGAAACACAACTACACACAGATATGATCTATATTTTAAAGCAAGATTTGGTTTTAGACTTTTCTCAGATGTCTTCAGGGAGTTGAGTTCACATTCAGTTCTAAAAGCATCAGCCCTCAGTGGACACCAGTGTTGTAGTCAGTCAAGTGAAATCATTGTACAAGGACGTATTTTTAGCAAGTTCCAGATTTCATTCAAAAGATAAAAGAAAGTTTCTTGTACTTTGTCTTCAAAAACAGTAGCTGCTGTAACTTCGAAAGGGAAAACAAATCACAGGAACTAGAAGTATTGATTTCTGATTTAAAATGCCAATAAAAAATGAAATATGAGAAAAAAGGAGCAAAATATGTTCAGTGTGCCAAATGCAAGCATAGTAATCTGTAAGCATTTAGAAGATATAACGAATATTTTCTTAGGAGGAAGAGTCATCGTTTGGTTGAATGCAGGGTGCTATGACAAGGAGAAATGGATCCTGATTCCTGTGTAATTTGCTATCAAACTCAAAGTTGCTGATTACATAGTTTCAGCTGTTTTTGAAAAATGTTTTTTTGGCACACACAAGTAAAGCTCTTAACTAATCCAGGACTGCTGATGTGAATGCAGCAAGAGTTTATTTACAATTAGGCCTAACAGTCCCAAAGGTAAAGTCATTTTTTAAAGTCTTTAAGAAACTTACCTCTGCAAAAATTCTACTTTCCCCTCCCCCAAGGGTGTCAACTTGGGATAGGTGAATCAAATAATAAATTTGCTGAGTAACACAAATATTAGTGAAGACTTTGCAGCTCTCATGATTTCTGCTACCTTTTAAAAGCTTACAAGTTCTATGCTTCCCTTTCAGTAAGCTATATTAACCAAGAAACCCAGGAAAACACAGACATTTGCTGGCATGAAAGATAATTTATAATTCCAGAGTAAAAAATGCTATTTATCTACTGTCATCTTCAGGCTACATGCCTCATCTGCATTCATATTTTAATGCTGATTGAAAATATTGCTTGCTTCTTTCATTGTAGTTTCCTCCCCAGGATTTATTTTCTCAGAAAGGTCACTTCCACACTACTGCATTTCTGAGACTACATCTTTATACCCTGCCAGGATATTTTTTTTCCTTATTACTTTACTGCATTATGTCTTATCAATTAAAAAAAAACTGAGTCAAAGTAATTTATAGTGTAGTCAAGTGTTTGTCTAAGAATATTTCCATGCAATGGGAGCTCTTTGAGTTTGGTCTACAGAGCAGAACCATCAGTATCACCTAGAAAAAATGCACAATCTCAGGATTCATCCCAGATCTGCAGAATAAGAATCTTCATTTTCACAAGGTCCCACAGTGATTTACGTATACTTTAAAGGTAGAAAAGTGGAAGGTTTTACAAGGTCAAGGACAGTAGGGAGGAGCTCCCATCTAGCCCCACTACTGCTAGGATTCTGAGTCTGCCATGCCTTAAGAGATTGTTCTCTACAGATTTGGTGGTGGATCTGCCAGAGATATTTCTCCTGTGTTTTCTCTAGTGGGAAGAGTAGCAGGGTGTCATTTAGCACTCTGTCACTCTGTCCAGGGCAAGCCCCATAGACAGTAACACTCTGAAGAGAACCAACTAACTCTTCTCTATCATTATGTCTCTACTACCAGAAAGCAGTGACTGGCATAGAATAGGTGTTCACAAATAAAATGCAATTGGAATCCTGGAAGCACCAAAATCATTGGTGAAATACATAAACATTTCAACAACGCAAAAGAGACGTATTGGTATGGGCGACATGAATTTATCTACCCTTATAGTTTTGTTGCTACTGGTCAAGTCAAAAGTATTGTTTTATAAGATGTATAGTCTACTCCAAATCTAAGTCTCAACAAAAGCATAGTACACTTTGGTTAGGCCACTGACTCCAAGCTACTTACTGACATCATAGAATATGTATTCTAAACTTTTGAGGGCTTGTTTAGACCTAATTATATGTCAAGCAAATGGTAGAAACCCAGTAAATGCTGCTGACAGGCTGACAAGATTTATTCACCACTGGCTTAAGTCTTTGAGACTCCATTCAACCTCCACTGGCCTGAGTCTGTGACTCAGTTCAACCTCAAAGGAAAAGAATTTACGGACTTCACCATCCACTCTGTAGCTGGGCAGCCTTTCACCAGTGCAGAGAACTAATTGCTTCTTTGCCTTTGACTTACATATTGCTTATTCCAGTACCCAAGAAGCACAAATAGTGATCCCTTCAAACTCTAACAACTTGATCATATGCTTTATTACGCTCCTCAGGATGAAAATCTGAAACGGAGAATTCTGCCAGCATCCTTCATTAGTACTTTCTCTCACTTCCCAAGATAGCAAGTGTCCTGCAAGTACAGACAGAAACTTCAGCATCCATCCCTCAGTATTTTAGTGCTTCCCATTCCTGGGCACATTTCCTAACTATTAAATTATGTGTGTGCTTTGAAAACCACAAGCTCAATGAGCTTTGCCACTTCAGTTTGCCCCAGGACATTTAAACCCTTCACTAGAAAATTCCTCTCTATGGGGGTTTTCTCTCATAAAGCAATAACATCAGCAAAAACTCAAAAGCTCACAAAACTGAGATAAGGTACATAAAAATGAAAACAATTCTTAAAAGGCTGGAAAGGTTTACTAAAATTATAATTACCATCGTATTTGGTGTAGGATATGAAGCTCCTGCTAATCTGATCTTGCCTTGCACGCTCACCACCAGCGGTCCCCATATCCCAGCCCATGCACTGCATCCTGTGCTGGCTATGCATCCTTACAAAGATACACTATAGCTATTCACAATTGGGTCTTCCACTCTACTGGGTAACTATCCACTCTTCTGTGACAGCCTTGCTCAAATAACTTAAACCACACAGGTCATTTTCTATCCTGCAAGCAATGTATAAATTTATATAAACCCTAGTTTAGTACATATCACATTTATGGTAATTATTTACATATGTCTCTACCCAAGAATGCAGAATATTTTTAAATTCTTCTAGTGAGAAGAGTAGTAGGGTGTCATTTACTACTCTATCACTCTGTACAGGGCAAGCCACATAGTAGCAACCTAATAAGAAACAATCGAATCTTCTCTACCGTTATATCTCCACTGCCAGAAAGCAGAGACTGGCATGTAATAGGTGTTCACGAATAAGATGCAAATGGAATCCTAGAAGTATTTAGTTAGTTGGAACTACATAGCCAGTGCCCATTTAAGTAAGTACTTGACACTGAATAAACAAGAAAACAAAAAATAATCACTAGGATATGCCTAAAATTACAGACATTTTAGGAAACATTAAAGACCCACTAATATGCCTTCATAATTAGAAAAAAATTCTATTAATAACATGTGTAAAAATGTATCCTGTAATAAGAGCATAATAACACAAACATATGAAACCATTAGGTCACTCGCCTTTGAGAAGTTTAAAAATAAAACTACAGAAATTGCTCCTATTTGGCAGGAGTTAATGAATTCCATTTGTCTAAACTAGAAACAATAATCCTATTAATTTGAATAACTGAGAGGAATCTCAGTCTTTACATAAGCCAATTTTACTGTATAGTCCCATAATCATATTATTTTTCTGAAAAAGCTACTTAAATACTAATATGAGAGCATCCCAAAGCAAACCAAAAATTATAAAATTTTATTATATTTTCAAGTTAGTAATGCAGTAAAAAAAAAAATTTTTTAATAAATAAAATTAGGGTCTAGAAAAATACCTTGAGCGGGGAAGGGCCAAGGTGGCTGACTAGAAGCAGTGGCCATCAGAGGCTCCTATAGAAAAGAAACATAATAGCTGTGAATCCTGTACAACAACCAAGGTATCCAGGTACTCTCATCAGAACTGACTAGGCAGCTGGCATGATCCATGGAGGAAGGAAGAGCAGTATGGCACGGTGCCCTACCTGAGAGCCACACAGGGCAGGGGAGCCCCCACCCACTAGCCAAGGGAGGTAGTGAGTGAACATGTTACCCAGCCAGGGAAACCATGCTTTTTCCATGGAACTGTGCAACCCACAGATCAGAAGATCCAACTTGTGAACCCATGCCACTGAGGCCTAGCGTCCCAACCTTGGAGCCATGCAGATTCTCAACAGCCTCTCAGCTAGAATATGCTTAAGCCTGTTGAGTTCCTGGGGGATGGTGGACTAGCACCACAGCTGTGGCTGCCTGATGTCTAAGTCTTTTGAGCTCTTTGTGGGAGGGGCAGCAGCCAGCACTGAGACTTATAACTACCTAACACGCTAAGTTCCCTCAGTTGGGGAAGGGTAGCATCCACCTCTATAGCTCCAGGCCATGGCTTTCCCCTGCTGGAGCCAAGGAGATTGAACAGCTTGGTCCCAAGAGGTGTTTCCCACAGTCCAACACCCCAGCTGTGGCAGACTGCAGCCAAAGTGCCTCTTCAGTCCTGACCCTGACTCATCCTTCCTCAGTGGGAGGGGCCTCCCTGCAGGAACTCCAATAACTCTAGCCAGAGGCTCAGAGAAAGAACGCTGAGCGCCTTGGGCCTGACCTCCTAGAGGAAGGAGTGACCACAGTCTCTGTGGACCAGCAGACTTACCCTTTCCTCCTGGTAGTTCTGAGGAATCAAGGCAGCCCAGATGAGTGGATATTCCCCAAGCGAAGCATAGCCCCTTCACAAAGGGACAAAGTGCTGTGGTAAACAGGTCCTGTTTCCCTTGCCACCCAAATGGGCAAGACCCTTCAACAAGGGTTGTCAGACACCCTATGCAGTAGCATTCCTACTGGTATCAGGTTGGTGCTCCTCAAGGTCAGAGATCCCAGAAGAAGGAGAAGACACCCATCTTTGTTATTCTCCAGCCTCCTTGATTGACATCTCCAAGCACAGGAGCAAACCAGATGAATAGGGACTGAATTGAACCCCAAGCAAACCACAGCAGCCCTACAGAATAGGGACCTGACCATTGAAAGAAAAACAAATAAATAGAAAGCAATAACAACAACAAAAAAGTCCCCACAAAACCCCATCCAAGGATCAGCAGCCTCAAAGATCAAACCTAGACAAACTCACGAAGATGAGAAAGAATCAACAAAAACACGCTGAAAACCCATAAGGCCAGAGTGTCTCTTCACCTTCAAACGATTGCAATGTCTCTCCAGCAAGGGTGCAGAACTGGACAGAGGATGAGATGGACACACTGACAGAACTAGGCTTCAGATGATAGGTAATAAAGAACTCCACTTAGCTAAAGAACATGTTCTAACCCAATGCAAAGAAGCTAAGAACCTTGATAAAAGGTTAGAGGAGCTGCTAACTAAAATAACCAGTTTAGAAAGGAAAATAAATGACCTGATGGAGCTGAAAAACACCACACAAGAACTTCATGAATCATACACAAGTATCAATAGCTGAATCAACCAAGTGGAAGAAAGGATAGATATCAGAGTTTGAAGACCACCTTGCTGAAATAAGTTATGCAGACAAGATTAGAGAAAAAAGAATGAAATGGAATGAACAAAACCTTCAAGAAATATGGGACTATGTACAAAGACCAAACCTACAATTGATTACAGTACCTGAAGGAGATGGGGAGAATGGAAACAAGCTGGAAAACACATTTCAGGATGTTATCCAGGAGAACTTCTCCAACCTAGCAAGATAAGCCAACATGCAAATTCAGAAAATACAGAGAACACCACTAAGATAATCCACAAGAAGATCAACCCCAAGACACATAATCATCAGATTCTCAAAGGTTGAAATGAAGGAAAAATGTTAAAGGCAGCCAGAGATAAAGGTCAAGTCACCTACAAGGGAAGCCCATCAGACTAACAGTGGACCTCTTAGCAGAAACCCTACAAGTCAGAAGAGAACGGGGGCCAATATTCAACATTCTTAAAGAAAAGAATTTTCAACCCAGAATTTCATATCCAGCCAAACTAAGCTTCATAAACACAGGAGAAATAAAATCCATTACAGACAAGAAAATACTGTGGGAATTCATCACCACCAGGCCTACATTGCAACAGCTCCTGAAGAAAGAACTAAATATGGAAAGAAAAAACCAGTAGCAACCACTGCAAAAATATAACAAAATATAAAGACCAATGACGCTATGAAGAAACTACATCAACTAGTGGGCAAAATAACCAGCTATCATCAGGATGACAGGATCAAATTCACACATAACAATATTTACCTTAAATGTAAATGGGCTAAATGCCCCAATTAAAAGACACAGACTGGCAAATTGGATAAAGAGTCAAGACCCATTGATGTTCTGTATTCAGGAGACCTATCTCATGTGCAAAGACATATATAGGCTCAAAATAAAGAGATGGAGGAAGATTTACCAAGCAAATGGAAAGCAAAAAAAGAGAGCAATGGTTGCAATCCTAGTCTCTGACAAAACAGACTTTAAACCAACAAAGAGCAAAAAAGACAAAGAAGGGCATTACATAGTTATATCTGTGTAACAAACCTGCAGGTCCTGCACATGTATTCTGGAACTTAAAGTAAAATAAATAAATCATAAAAAAAAATTAAAAAGAAAGAAAAATACCTTGAGGAGATAAATGTCACCTTTAAAAATAACCATTCTCTTAATTATTTTTATTTCCAATACTTCCTATGAGAAAAACATGTGCTGTGTTATCTAACTATGAGTTTTAGTACTGAAAATCTTCTTCACATAGTCATAGTACATGACAGAGTGAATATTTTTGGCCTCAGAAATATGTAGAATGTCCTTTGCCAAACAGGAATAAAGAAAAATGGAGGGAAATTTTATTCTCATTTATGTACTTTACTTTCTAATTAGCCACGATAGCAGCAAAAATGCTCTTTCTTTTTTAGGGGAAAAAATAGAATTCTGGAAAATTTGAAAATGACTCTGACAAAAGCATGATGAGAGGGACCAAACATAGGATGCCAAGTTTCTGGTCTTTTCATTTCTTTTATATTACACCTAAGAAATCCAGTCTGATTCTCCATCCTTACGTACGAAGTTCTTTCATTTGTTTTATGGCACACATAACTAGTAT
Organism: Cacajao melanocephalus; assembly: GCA_963573385.1. Classification (NCBI taxonomy): domain Eukaryota; kingdom Metazoa; phylum Chordata; class Mammalia; order Primates; family Pitheciidae; genus Cacajao; species Cacajao melanocephalus. The sequence continues at coordinate 50,533 of CAUYLG010070809.1, forward strand.
ATACAACTGTTTCCTCATAACACATGTTATCTATCTACTGAGCTATCATCATCTTCTAGAAGTGGAAAACTGTGGGGCTCAAGTATATAGTACAGGCTCTGTATCCCAGCTTTCCCACTTAGCAAATTGAGATAAGTGGCTTCCCGCATAGCCAAGATAATCCTAAGCAAAAAAAAGAAAAAAAAAATTCAAAGCTGGAGGCATCATGTTAACTGACTTCAAACTATGTTACAAGGCTACCATAATCAAAACAGCATGGTAATAGTACCAAAACAGAGACATAGACCAATGGAACAAAACAGAAGCCTCAGAAAGAACACAACACAACTACAACCATCTGATCTTTGACAAACCTGACAAAAATAAGCAATGGGGAAAGGATTCCCTATTTAATAAATGGTGTTGGGAAAACTGGCCAGCCATATACAGAAAGCTGAAACTGGATCCCTTCCTTACATCTTATACAAAATTTAACTCTAGATGGATTAAAGATTTAAACGAGACCTAACACCATAAAAACTCTAGAAGAAAACCTAGGCAACACCATTCAGGACATAGGCATGGGCAAGGACTTCATGACTAAAACACCAAAAACAATGGCAACCAAAGCCAAAATAGTTAAATGAGATCTAATTAAACTTAAGAGCTTCTGTACAGCAAAAGAAACTATCAATAGAGTGAACCAGCAACCAACAGAATCGGAAAAAATTTTTACAATCTATCCATCTGACAAAGGGCTAATATCCAGAATCTACAGAGAACTTAAACAAATTTACAAGAAAAAAATACAAACAACCTCATCAAAAAGTAGGCAAAGGATATAAACAGACACTTTTCAAAAGAAGAAAATTAGACAGACAACAAACATATGAAAAAAAGCTCATCATCACTGGTCATTAGAGAAATGCAAATCAAAACCACATTGAGATACTACCTCACACCAGTTAGAATGGCAATCATTAAAAAATCAGGAGACAACTGATGCTGGAGAGGATGTGGAGAAACAGAATGCTTTTACACTGCTCGTGGGAGTGTAAATTAATTCAACTATTGTGGAAGATAGTGTGGTGATTCCTCAAGGATCTAGAAATAGAAATACCATTTGACCCCGCAATCCCATTACTGAGTATATACCCAAAGGATTATAAATTGTTCTATTACAAAGACACATGCACACGTATGTTTATTGCAGCACTGTTCACAATAGCAAAGACCTGGAACCAACTCAAATGCCCATCAATGACAGACTGGACAGGGAAAATGTGGCACATATACACCATGGAATACTATGTTGCCATAAAAAAGGATGAGTTCATGTCCTTTGCAGGGACATGGATGAAACTGAAAACCATCATTCTCAGCAAACTGACACAAGAACAGAAAACCAAACACTGCATCTTCTCACTCATAAGTGGGTGTTGAACGATGAGAATACATGGACACAGGGAGGGGAACATCACACACTGGGGCCTGGGGGTTGGGGGGTTAAAGGAAGAATAGCAGGGGGTGGGGGGATTGTGGAAGGATAGCATTAGGAGAAATACCTAATGTAGATGACAGGGTGATGGATGCAACAAACCACCACCATGGCACGTGTATACCTATGTAACAAACCTGCATGATCTGTACCCCAGAACTTAAAGTATAATAAATATTTTTAAAAAAGAGATAAGTGGCTTCACCTCTCTATGCCTCACTTCTCGTTTGTAAAATGGAGCTTATAAAAATACATATTTCAAAAATTTAAAGACAAAAGTTTTCACATTTTAACATTTCTGAAATCAGAATGTGTCTTACAGTTGCAATCAGGCTAACCTGAAGTTGGGTTTTGCCAAAGAGGATTTTTGTGTGCTCTTGCCTAGAATTTTCTATCCTTCCTGAATCTAGGGCAAAGATTGAGCCATGCAAGTGCTCTTGCTTTACCCTTCTGGATGATGGATTTATTTTCATTTACCTTTATCCTGAGGGTAGAGAAGCCCTTTGTTGTCCTAGATTTACAGAAAGTTCTCCTATCTTAAATGATTTTTCTTTCTTCGTGGTATATAAAATAACAGTGCACCTTACAACTGAAGACTCTTAGGTGTGGAGAACTCTCTCAGGGTAGACGTGAGGAGTAAGATCATGCATGAAAGAGCCTATAGCAGCGCATCCCACATGGCAAGCACTCAACAAGTACTATCATTTCTGTCTCAATATCCAGTTGTCACTAAACAGAGAAACCCGTTAGTTACTTAATTCTCTTAACCCATGCACCAAATGCAAGCCTCAAAATGAAGCAATAAAGCCACTTAAAATAGACCAATTGAAGCAAGAAACCCATTTAAAACAGACCAACTAAAGCAGTGCCCCTGTGAAATCCAGGGTAGCCATCACCTGTGGCTAGCAAACGCTTCCAAGGGACAAGACTGAAACTCAGTCTGTTTTTCAGAAATGATCTTGCCAAATGTTTCAAATCACCACTGCAGGTGGAGACTGGCTTTACAGAAAGTGTTCCCGTTTTTGTTAATGGAAGGAGGTATATAATCTTGCAGAGTTCCTTCTTAACATGCTCAAAATGGACTCCCCAGAGTTCTACAGATGCTGCATCAGCAGGGCAGGCGGGCTGGTGGGCAAAGACGCAATTCTCCTGGTATCCCAAAGACTAACTTGAAGGTCATGCTACTTTGCTAATTCAGTAAAATGTATACACTGCAAAAAGCTGGTTCTTTTTTGTTCCTCTTACTGATATACAAAGTTCTTGCAATTTAAATTGCTTAAATGCCAGGGTGCTCACATACATTGATATTCAGCGGCAGTGCATCTGGGTCTGTTCAAAGAGCTCTAGATTGGGGCTTGAGAAGAAACCAGTCAATATGCACCATCTACAGCCAATGGCAATGATTTGTTTCCCTTTCCTGGGTCCAAGCCCTTTTCCTCTGCCACTCAAGCATGCAGGAAGCAGACCAGTGACAGCAAATTATGTATCACTCTCAGAGCTGCTTCATTGTACAACTCCAGGAAGTGCTATTCACATCATACTCTGTGAACAGTGCCCCCCTGGAGTTACACAGGCACTATTTGTGAGGCCATAAATGGCAGCCCTGCCTGGTACCAGTAATTGGAATTAAGGCAGGATCACATGTATTCTTTATCAACTAAAGCATGCACTGAAGTTATTTGATAGTGTCCTAATAAAATATCATACCTTAAAAACAAACAAATAACTTGCAACTACAGTAACTATGGTTTTGTAATTACTATCTTTATCAAAGTGTATTATTTATCTATACAGCAAATAATCTAAAGGAGAACCTGTATGAGGCTTCCAGTGTTTAAAACAAACCAGTTTTTTTGTTTATAAGCATCCACCTGATATGGGTGTAAGTGGTGCAAAGCACCAGAGGATTCATTCAGCCTCCAGCTTATCCGTCTGAGTTCTCTCTCTTTTCAAAAGTCTCCACAGAAGATCTCTACCTTCTATAGTTACCCATTCTAATGTCACTCTTCGCAGGGTCACAGTTTCTTCCTGCTTTATAATAAAATCCATTCTTTTACCACTAAAGGCACTTTCTGAAGGTAAATCCTTAACGAAGACAAAGACGGTTCTTCTTGTTAGTATAAAGTAGTTCACACTTCCAAATTTTAAGTCCTTGTTAAAGAAATATGATATCGTGCCACACCTCCTGCCCCAAATAAGTTTCCCAGACCACTGTTTGGCAATGTGTTCTCTAAAATCCTAAAGCGGAGGTGGCCTTTTCAGAGTAACAATAAACTAAGTGCTCAAATATAATGAAATTTTGTCCATCAAGCATGTCTTTCTCCAGGTTATTTGATAGTCTATGATGCTTTTTAATTAAACAGACTCTAGCGCTCCCCCACAATCCTGGATTTGGGGTGAATGAAAAAGGAAGTCTGTACTTCCTAGTTCACCTTCTCTAATGTTAAACTGCAGAGAGTGGAATGGGTACACTCCTTCCTTTTCGGCACAACAAGTGGGCACCCTTTGTATGTAACTAGTTTCCCATCTCGTTTCCCTTGGAAATGAGAACTGGTGGAATATTATTTTCAACTGTAGTCTTTCTATACTGTGGACTAATGGAATGGTGTTGTTGATAATCTAAAATAATCAATAATCCCAAAAAGTTAATCTTACTTTGATTTTGTATTTTCATTTGAATATCTATCTGATATGTTAAATTTTTTAGCCCTGCTGTTAAAGAAAAATAGCAGGTCCCCATTTCTCTGCCTCTGTACCATTTACATTTGTTCTCTGTTGTCATGAAGATCACTTTTATTACACCATCCCAAATAACTTATCTAAATGCACATTCCTTGAGGACACAAGGGACAATTTAAGCCAGTGGTTTTCAATATGACTTAAGTAAAAATCACTTGGACCCATCTAAGAGATTAACTTTTGGCTGGTGGGCTGGCAATCTATAATTTTTAAAAGGTGATTTTGATTATTAGCCAGTCTTGTAAATCACTGGTTTATATGGAAAAAAAAATACATTTTCTTGTAGCAGGGCCAAAAAAAAAAAAAAAAAAGAGTAGGAATAGCCCCCAGGGCCTAGGGTTGTTACAGCACAAGCAGGGTAAAAGAGTGTTCCCTTGATGGGGCAGCCTGTATGGAATATTAGAGCTCTAGCAGGGGGAGGACCAGCCCACAACATGGAGTCAGAGCCTGAGAAGTGTGTAATACGCAAGGGCAGGAGGGCATCCACAGGAGTGGCCTGGTACAAGGTATCAGGAGGTGTGAGTAGGGTATAAGAGTTTTCAGCTAATGGAGGAAAGAGGGAGCAATATTGAGGTGTAGGAGCCTAAGCAGGGTGAAAGAAGGTTTCAGTGTGGGGAAGGAAATGGCAGTGGAGATGGGAAATGGATTACATACAAAGGGTGATCAAATATGTAAATAAATAGATAAAGATGATGAGTTCCAGGTTTCTCATTATTGGAGGAGTGGGTTTCAAATATGGAAAAGAAGAAAACTAGAGTGACCTTTGTCATGTTGAGTGAAGATTGGTGGTATCCATGTGAACTCATCTTTTTCTATAGAGAGAAAAAAAGACATAAATATAATGTAAATATGCATTTGAATATGTGGGAGGGGGTCGATGAGATGGTATCTGTGACTATATATTTTATGCAATACACACACACTCATAATACAATACACACACACACACACACACACACACACACACACATTCTGTAAGGCTGGAAGGTATATGACAACAGCAACAAGTATGCCTGTTGCCCAAATCTGGGTTCCTGAATATCATTCTCTACAAAAAAAAAAAAAAAAAATGGGACCATTTGGAGCCCTGTCTGAATATAGGGCTGGGGCATATACCTGACAAACATGTCTAACCTGTATCATGAGAAAACATCAAACAAACCAAGACTGAAGGACATTCTACTAAGTAAATGACCTGCAATCTTCAAAGATATCGAGGTCATGAAAGTCAAGGAAAGTCTGAGAAACTCTTCCAGACTAAGAGAGCCTAAAGGTATATGACAACTAGATAAAACACATAATTCTGCACTGGATGGTTCTTTACAAAGAATTTTTTGAGGCGATTGACAAAACTTGAATGGAGTCAGCAAATTAAATAGTGGTAATGTATAAATATTCATTTTCTCTATTTGATGCTTATACTATGTTTATGTAGGATAGTCTTTGTGGGAAACAATATACTAGATACTAACATTGCATCAATGTTAAGTTTCCTGAATTTGATCTTTGTATCACAATTATAAAAAAGAATATCCTTGTTCTAAGGAGATGCATACTGACATGTTTTAAGGTAAAGTATCATGACGTATATAGCTTAATCTCAAATGTTTCAGAAAAAAATACTTATAATAGTAATGCATACACATTCACATCTATAATATGTATGTGTGTGTGGAGAGAGAGAAAGGGACAGTGAGAGCACAAGTTTGCCAATGTGAACAATTAATGAGCCTCGATGAAGAATATATACAGATTCCTTTTGCTCTTTTGAAACTTTTTTAGGCTTGAAGTTGTTTTCAAAATAAAAATTTCAAAAATAAAATAGCAAAGCAAAATGAAAATCACCTCTATCATGCTTCCCAATCCTAGTGGTATATCTGAATTCCCAGGGGTGCTTTTTATAAACGAAAGATTCCTGACATACACCACAGAGGTACAAATCAAACTCTCTGAGAATTCTGACTAGAAAGTTTTCAAAGTTTCTCAGGGGTTTGAATGCATCTCATCTACTGACCAGCATTGGGGATCCACTAATCTGTCTCCCTCATTTTACAAATGAGGACCCCAAGAGGTTAAGGAACTTGCTTAAGGCCACATTGATAGGTAATGACAGAGAGATTGGAATTTAGGTCTCCTGACTCCCAGCCCAGCCTTCTTTGATCACAATTCATAAAGGGATGCCCTTCAGTAAGATTGCTTTTAAAAATGTATATATATTGCTCTTTATAGTTTTCTCAAAATGCTGTTGATTTTGACCCCAAAGCTTCCTAGGGAGCTCTGCAATGCAATTGTGACTGTCCTCAGAGCACAGAGCTAGGCTGGAGACCTGGTCTTGGAAAATATATATACTGGCTTTTAATCATCATCATTTTCAAGTCAAAAAGTCAAGCCTTTTAATATTTGCTAGAGTTAATGGGTTTCATCCCTAAAGGAAATAAAAGTGATTGGAAGAAAGAAGTGGGGCAAGCAAGTAAAGAGTGTAAAGAGCCTACGTTGATGAGGATAATTTCTGATGAAGACAGAACCAGCTTGACTGAAGAATTACACTGTCCCTGTCTCCGAATGCAGAAGCAGTTCTATCAAACAAAGAAACCCTACGTGTTTGCACTGGAATCTTATGATGAAATCTTTGTGTTATTTCCTACCAAGCATCTCTGCTCAAGAGAAACAGGGAAAAGGATAAATTATATCAGTTTATTCTTTTGATTCCCTCTGCTGAGCCAGTTCCTGCTTCAGTGAGAGAAACCTTATAATCAGATTTGTGCAAGTATTTCTGTCCAGGCTTGCTGAGCTTTGTCAGCACAAAATGTTCACCAACTCCTAACATACAGTGGTATTTTTTTCAGTCGATTTGTACAGTATCATTTAATTTCACTTTTTTCCACCTATAGACCACGTATTTTATTTCCAGATAGAGAAAAGAAAAAGCTATTCACCTAGGAAACCCACTATCCTCCCATCATATAAGAATCTAGAGACCAGAGAATGCAGTTAACATGAGTGTAGTTAAAGAAACCAAACCCCACTTCTTGACAGTTGAATAAGTGTGGAATTCACAACAGCAGAATATTTCTACTAGCTTGGGTACACTTAAGGTAACACACTAAATAGGATTGTTAAGCATTATCTTTGAGCCAGAAGTGAGTCCACCAGCCAATTCCATTACCTACTCACTCGGCCAACACCACAATCTTGGGTTTTCCCAGAAACCATCATAAGTTGGGATATTTGTAGCAGAGGAATAGGGCGATGCCATGCCTGTAGTCAGTGATAACCTGTATTTCCAAGAGAGTACAGGCAGTCCTCAACCTACAATGGTTTGACTTACAATGGCTTAACTTGGGATATTTTGACTCTATGATGGTACTTTCAGCTGTGTACATGAATGGTCAGTATCTATAACCATTTTGTTTTACACTTTCAGTACAGTAGTCAACCAGTCACATGAGATATTCAACATTTTATTAGGAAATGGGCTTTGTGTCAGATAATTTGCCCAACTGTAAACTAATGCAAGCACACCTAAGGTAGGCTAAACTATGATATTCAGTAGGTTAGGTGTATTAAATGCATTTTGACTTAACAGTATTTTCAACTTATGATGGGCTGATTGAGATGTAACCCCATGGTAAGTCAAGGAGCATCTATACTATAAATCCAACCAAATATCTTCATTGCTGAGGTCAGAAGTCTAGGACTTCTCTTCTCTTTTATATAATAAGTCTTCACATTTTGTAAGTGTGACTTTTCCTTTTCTCACAGATCTGTCCTGTCTTCTGTTTCTACTGCTTGGGTCAGTCTCTCAACTATATTTGATTTAGATGCTTTGAATAGTATTCTAACATGTTTCCATGTCATTGATCTCTCCATTTTCCATCCATTCTTTATGGTGCTCTGAGTTAGTTTATTTAAAATATAGAATTGGTTACCTATATACTTACTCAAAAGTCTTCTGAGGTTCCCTGTGACCCACAGAATAAAGCCCAGCTCTTTGCACGGCTTTCTACCACTTTGCATAACACATTCTATCAACACACAAGAAATCAATCACTTGGTGCTTCTGTGCTTTAGGACTTTGGTAACATGAGGGACTGACATGATATTAATATAAATGGGCTCATTTCTCACAAGGAACACATGGAAATGCTGATTAAAAGATCCAAATATATACCTCACCTCAAAAGAAAGAACAGAAAGAGGTGGGTTAGGGGAACAATAAGGAATGGTAAAGCCTGTATAGTAAGCAGAGGATGCAGTCCAGTCATATAAAAGGGTTTCAGCCCAGATAAAAGCTATAGAGGATAAAGGCTGAGCTTCTACACACTACATGTGGAGAAAATATGTAGACTTTGGCCCATGTGAAAGGAAAATGGATCTAAAACAATAATGAGTCCAACAACCTCTAAGATCTGATCTACCTGTGAAGATGAAACTACAAAAATTCTAACCATTAGCCCGGAGAAAGCTGTAGGGAAGGCTGCCATTTGATCAGGCCGGTGGGAGAGCGAAGGTTCCAGTCAGAAATCAAAACCTCAGGCCCATGCCAGAATGGGTTTGGTTCTCAATTTGCACTGCCTGTGTTGTAAAGAAACCCCAAAATAAACATTGATCTAGGCTGTCAAATCCACAGAGGCCAGGCAGAAGCAAATAGAAAGCTATTCAGTGAGGACATGTCTACAATTCAATGCTCATGGGCATTTTCCAAAAAAAAAAAAAAAAAAAAAAAAAAACTCACAGAAGATGATTTTTCCAATAAAAAATTACAAACCCTAGGAAAAAGCACTCTACCATGAGCCAAGGAAGATGCAACAATTGAGAAAGTAGTTCACCAAAAACTAGAACAATTTGATAAAAGGAAAGAATACAGAGTTCAACTAGGCCTCACGTGACTGACTAGTCTTAGAAACCAAAAACTACCAAAGCAAAGGCAACTATTCTTTGAAAAGTTCTCTCTTTTAGGGGCCATGTATTACCTGGGTGTGACTTCCTGTGTACATTTCTTTAATTCTCTGGTCCCTTCAGATTACCTTTATCTACTTAAAAATAATAACTCGGGCCAGGCCCGCCGCTCCCTGCGCCGGGGGTCCCGGCGGCCGCATGAGGCGCGCGCGCGGGGCGTTGCGCTGGGCCTGCCTCGCTCTGGCCACGGCCCTGGCCGCGCTGCTTCTGCTGCCGCTGCACCGGACCCCCGTACCGGGCCCACGCGCGCCCCCGCTCGCGTTCGGCGCCCCCAGCCTGAGGCCCAACGACGTCTTCACCGCCGTCAAGACCACCCGGAAGAACCACGGGCCGCGCCTGCGGCTGCTGCTGCACACCTGGATCTCCCGGGCCCGCCGGCAGACGTTCATCTTCCCCGACGGGGACGACCCTGAGCTCCAGCTCCAGCTCCAGCTCCAGGGTGGCGGCCGTGTCATCAACACCAATTGCTCCACTGTTCACACCCGCCAGGCGCTCTGCTGCAAGATGTCCGTGGAGTACGACAAGTTAATCGAGTCGGGTCCCAAGTGGTTCTGCCACGTAGACGATGACAATTATGTGAACCCCAAGAGCCTCCTGCACCTGCTTTCCAGCTTCTCACCCAGCCAGGATGTCTACCTGGGGCGGCCCAGCCTGGACCACCCCATCAAGGCCACGGAGAGGGTCCAGGGTGGCAGAACTGTGATCATGGTCAAGTTCTGGTTTGCTACTGGTGGGGCCAGGTTCTGTCTCAGCAGAGGCCTCGCCCTCAAGATGAGCCCATGGGCGCGCCTAGGCAGCTTCATGAGCACAGCTGAGCAGGTGTGGATGCCAGATGACTGCACGGTGGGCTACATCGTGGAAGGGCTCCTGGGCGCCCGCCTGCTGCACAGCTCCCTTTTCCACTCCCACCTGGAGAACCTGCAGAGGCTGCCACCGGACACCCTGCTCCAGCAGGTGACCTTGAGCTATCGGGGTCCTGAGAACCCACGTAACGTGGTGAACGTGGCCAGAGGCTTCAGCCTGCAGCAGGACCCCACCCGGTTTTTAAGTATGTACACTGCCTTCTCTACCCAGACACGGACTGGTGTCCCAGGCAGAACCAGGGCACTCCGGCCTCTCAGTGACACCAATGGCCCTGACCCACGGCTGCCAGGGCTCCATCCCAGCTGCCGGGAGCTGGAGACCCCCATGGCCTCAGTGGGCTCCATCAGGTGCCACAGCCACACCAGTGAGATGCAGGCGCCTGGCAGACCCTCTGGCTAGTCTGGCATCTGGATTCCACTGCTTACTGCTAAAGGCGGGTGCCAGGCCGGCCAGGTGTTGAGGAGCAGGCTCCAGGCTAAGGTCCTAGTCCAACCACAGCCATTGCAAGGGCTTAGCCTGGCAGGGTTTGTGGGGGATGCCACCCTCTCTGCCACAGGCTGGGTGCACGGCCAGGCATTGCAGTGGGGACTCAGGCCCGGGAAGGCCAAGCTCTCGGGCCAAGCTCTGCTCCCAGCACCCGAGCCTCATTCAGAGGCCTCCTGACTGGGGCCACAGACATGCTTTTCTCTGCTCTGACTTATGGCTCAGGACTCCTTTCTGGGTCCTGCTCCCGCCCCACTGTGCCTGGGCCCATAAACAGCAGGAGCCTTTTGTTTGGGGCTCCCTGGACTGAGACCACTCCTGACCCACCCATCCTTGCACACCCACCTCCCCGCCCGGTGGCTTCCATGGGGGAAATGGGACAGGGGCCATCATCCCTCCTCTGCCTCCTGCTTTGCTGTTGCCAAGCACGAGTAAAGGCTCTGTTCTTAAAAAATAATAATAATAATAATAACTCAGCTGGGCACCGTGGCTCACACCTGTAATCCCAGCACTTTGGGAGGCCAAGGTGGGTGAATAACAATGTCAAGAGATCAAGACCATCCTGGCCAACACGGTGAAACCCCATCTCTATTAAAATACAAAAAGTTAGCCAGGCATGGTGGCGTGCACCTGTAATCCCAGCTACTTGGGAGGCTGAGGCAAGGGAATCAACTGAACCCAGGAGGCAGAGGTTGCAGTGAACCAAGGTTGCGCCACTGTACTCTAGCCTGGACGACAGAGCAAGATTCTGTCTCAAACAATAATAACTCCTTGTGCCTTGCTTCCATTTGAATGTATTCTTCCATAAGCCATATGGAAGCCAGTATAGCTTAGTGTTGTCACATTAGATTCTGTAATTAAAATTTCTGAATTTGTCTTGATTCTGCCACTTACTGGTTGTATGACCGTTAACTTAGCATCTTTTTCAAGTTCCTCATTTGTAAAATAAGGAGAATGGTTTGTATCTAGCAGGACTGATGAAGAGATCTGATGACATAGCACTGTAAAGCTTTCTGCCTAGGACCTGGCACAGAAAAGCAATAAATAAATAAATAAATTTGTTATTATTCTTACTAATTACCTTGCACACATTATCATATATCCTTGCAACCATTTTGTAAAAAAATATGATTATCTCTATGTTACATATTGGGAAATAGTTCATGGAGGTTAAGTAATATGCCTGAGGTAATATTGCTAGTAAGTAGTGGAGCTTGAACATGAACCCAGATCTCTTTCACTCTGAGACCTACGTAGCCAACCTCTACACGATACTGTACGGATAAAACTACTCGTGACCCCAAAATTATCACCCTCAACCTTATCTGCCAACTTCAGGATTCACCACGGATAGGCAATGATTTTTCTGTGTCTTAATGTAAATTCACTTATTTACTGAACTTATCTTGCTTCTAATATAAGTCTAAGCACTACATAAGGCATGGGGTATACGGTAGGGAGTCATGCTGCTTGCAATCTAGTGAGATGATCAGACATTACCTACCCTAAGTAAGAAAGAGAGAAGGAGAGAGAGAGAGAGACAGAGAGAGAGAGAGAGAGAGAAAGAGAGGGAGAGAGTGTTTAAAATTGAAGAGAGTACTGTGAAAAATATCACAGGGTGCAGTAACAGGGTGACAAGTTAAACCTCCTTTTACAAGAGTGTTACAAAAAGGCATCTGCCAAAAGATAAAATTTAGGGAGAGACTTTTAAAGTGTTTAAAGGAGCCAACATGTCAGGAACAAAAGACAGAGTAATACATGCAGAGAACATCACGTGCAGAGGTTGTAACGTGGAATTGCCTCAGCATATTGGAGGAATGCAGCAAGGCTGGAGCCGCTGAGGACAGGGGATCTAAGGAGAGACAGCAAGCAAGAGAGAAGAGTGATGAGGAAGAAAGGAGCAGCGTGGTCATGGAGGCCCATGTTGTGGAGTTTGGATTATACATTCAGTGCAATGGGAAAACACTGAAATTTTTAAAGTAGATGAATTATATGATCTGATAACACATTTTTTTAATTACTCCAACTGGAGAATGGGCTTCACAGATAACGTGATACCAATGAAGAAACCAAGTAGGAAGTGATGGCGATACCTCGGTAGTGAGAGGAGAGTAACAGAGAGAAATGAGTAGAGGCAAGATATATTTTTGAGAGAAAATGAAGAACACTGCTGATGGATTGAAGAGATTCCAACATAATAAGCTCATCCATTCAAGATTAGGCCTAACACATCTTGAGGCTCTGCTTAGTCAATGATTGGCTTCTTCTAAGCTCTGTGTTTATTCCCAACCAACCAGCTATGATCAGAGACCAGAGGCAGCATGAGGGGTAATCCTTGGAGGGGCTGTGGATGAAGCTGGCCTTGTGAAAAAATGTCACATTTCCTCTATTCAATCTCATCTCCCATACTAGAGAGTGAGCTCTTCATGACACAGATTTTTATCTTGTCTAATTTGTACCCCCACATCAATTAACAATGTCTTTTACATAGTACATGCTCGATAAATATATTTTCAATTGAACTAAATTACTCAAGACTAAATCAACGTCATATGAAATTAAAAATCTGTCTCTTTTTCTCCCTATCTCTCTTTGTTTGTTCCCTTTCTGTTTCCATGTTCCTTTCTCTTCCATGTAACTAGTATTTTTTTTTTACTTGCTGTCAGATTTTACCATTCAGAAATGACCAAAACAAAAGGAAAAAATGGTACAAAGAGAAAATCAGCAGTTCTGTTCAATAATAGCCAATTGTTTCCCTGACAGCATCCAGACAAATAGTCTAAATCACAAATGCATTTGTGACCTTCATTTTTGGAAGGGCTGCTCTAGTCTTAGGGATGGAATTGAACTTCAAAAATGGGTATCAAGGTCCTTGGGGGCCCCTCAATTTGCTCTTCCAGCACCCCAGTGGCTGAACTGCTGCCATCTCTTTTCATTCACTTAATAAAAATAACAAGAAAAACCATAATAGCCAAATTTTTCTCTCAAATGCCAATGTAGAGAGCAATCATTCCCAAATTCCAAGGCAGTAAAAAGACTACTTTGAACAATGCTTTATTTTTACCTCATTTATTTCTCAATTTTTATCGCCAGATTAGATATATACCTATGAAAGAGGAGACAATACCTCGAACAGCGGAATAGTTTAAAGTTGTGAAGCAGATTAAGCAAAGAATTATGTATAATCACCATAGAATCCCTATGTCCATCATTCTTCTCTCATGCCTTTGTGTAAGACAGTCAAAAATGTAGCCTAGATTTAAAATGAAAAAAATCACAGCATGACTGGACATGGGTTTCAGGAGTTCTTTTTTAGGAAACAGCAGATCATAAATTAGCCCTCATTGGATAACATAAAATTTGGGTAAAAAACCAACTACAATGCCATGGAAACTTGAAGGTATTATCTACTGACTTTACACTATGATTGCTTTCAGATTTTTACTGGATAAAATTTTCAAAAATGCACAAATTTCTTACCTCCTCATGCATGTGTAAGCATTAATACATGTATAAATACAGGAGACAGATGTTTTCTAAAGATGCCAAAAATATATTTTCGTGAATACTATCCCATGGTAATATTTTACAGAACTAAATTTGAAGGACTTACATGATTAAAAAATTAAATTGTTTAGCTACAAATGCTTGCATGTTTATTATCTAAATAATAGTAAAATATTTTAATGGGCACTTTTTTGGTAAGTGAATGTTTCAATAAGTCATATATGCACTTCTTTTAATGAAAAAGATTCTCATGGACTCACAATATGGACTTAATTTTATTTCAATGTCACTTTAATATGTGCACCTGAAAATTAAATAATAAAATTAAATATAAACATAGATTTACTATTATTTATAAGATCACATTAATTTCTGTTATTTTTGTTTGTTCGAGACGGAGTCCCACTCTGTCACCCAGGCTGGAGTGCAGTGGCGCTATCTCAGCTCACTGAAACTTCCACCTCTCGGGTTCAAGCAATTCTCCTGCCTCAACTTCCCAAGTGGCTGAACTACAGGCGTGTGTCACCACACCCAGCTAATCTTTGTATTTTTAGTAAAGACAGTGTTTCACCGTGTTGGCCAGGATGGTCTTGCTCTCCAGACCTTCTGATCCTCCCACCTCAGCCTCCCAAAATGCTGGGATTACAGGCTGAGCCACCACACCCAGACAATCACATAAATTTCAAGTGACAAATGATGTTTTGTTGAAACCAAATAGCACTTTTTAAGTTTAATGAAAAAGATATATTTTAGGCCTAGTTTCCTATTCATTGTATTTACAAATTAGCTTTAATTACAATAATGCAAAGGATGACTTTTACATAAATATGTTTTTCAGAAAAGCTACTAATACCCTAAAATCTTCGTGCTTTATTTCAGGACAATCAGATCTCACATTTACCCAAATCAACAAATAAGAAAAGAAGTTTCTCTTGATAATTCTCTATAACTATGTTGTTTCCTTGAATACATGATTACACTGTGGCATTATCAAATCCTTAATTAAAATTGGTATCTGATCAGTTATAGAAGGAATTTGGAAAAGAAAATTTCTTATATATATATTTATATATTATATATTTATACATTATATATATTGTATATTTCTTATATAAAATTGTATGTATATATATTTATGTGTGTGTGTGTGTGTATATATATATATATATACTTGATTGCTAGTAAATTGTTGCAGAATGGTGTGAACAAAGGTGAGATCCTCATAATACCTTCACACCAAATCATAATATATCACTAATTTTTATGGCACAGATGCTTTTGAATTTTGCATACCTGTGCTGAAGCATTCCATATCGTAATCATTAGTTCACTGTTCTCCTGTATTTAAAACAACTATGGAAAGCCTCCATGTGTGTAGTGTGCTAACACACTATTTAGCCTTTACATGTACAAAAAAATAATAAATATACACAAAAGCATCAAAACTATATGAAATTCAGTTCAACCAGAATGTTTACACCCATTTGTAGATTGTAATCCAAATGAAACACTAAATTTAATATATCTTCTGTATACTTCAGATCCTCAAGAATACACACACACACACAGACACAGACACACATACACACACACTTTCCCCCTACACACGGCAGTGTCATAAATACTACTCTTTTACAGGAATGCTGGTAACACTTTTTACCCCTTAACACTTAGGCAGGACACTTGAAGAAGTATCCCAGGGTTATGCTGAGTTCTGGATGGTTATTTATAACACCACTTATTTCTCTCCCACTCAAAAAAAGCATATCAGAATTCAAGTCACATGAATTCATAGAGATAATCCAAAAGATGATCTAATTTACTTATAAAGTAAGGCATTTTGCTAAATTAAATATTTAAACCATAATTAATAAATTATTTGTAATATATTTTAGAATACTGGAAATATTGATTTTACTATAGTTACAATCAAAAATCAAATAAAATTTAGGGAGAACTAAAGGCAAGGGGATAATTCACAACTAATTTAGATATAAATTTTATTTCACTCATTTAAATATCAGAAATAATATTTTATAAGTGAAAAATAAAATATTCATTTTATTGTTTCAATTCTCCATGCCCTTGAAAAATACAAGCTATTTGGTTTAGTTCACAGTTCTCTTTAGTATCAATTTCTAATACCTTTTTAACCCTATGCATGTTTTTCAAAAATCAGTCTACATACAAACATACCACTCGGTTCTAAAGGCACTAAATAATGTTAAATTTACAAATCAGATATCACATGATACATATCTAAGCAAATAATTATTTAATTAACAAAAATACTTTCTTAGGAAATTCAAAGAAACAGATTTGTTTCAATTTTTAGGTTTTTTACTAGCTGATTTATACCCTTAAGAATTGTCCTTACAGTTAGATTGCATTTAGAGGCAGTCCACATAAGAATCAAGAGCACAGAGGTTGGATTTGGAGAGACATGAGTTTAAATCCTGACTCAGCTTAAGAGCTATATGAACTTGGACTAGTTACTGACTTCTCTGTGCCTGTTTACTCTTTTATAAAATGAGCAACATGATACTTAATCACACTAAGGAAGGGTTCTTAAATCAAATAAAATTTGTGACATCGCAGTCTATAAAAGTAACAATTGAGGCTCAATAATTATCAGCACATTAAGATTTAGTATTAGTTATTTTAAACTCTCTCCTTTCTAAAATCAGAACCAGTACAATTATTCACATTTTATGAATGAGACTACAGTCATGCATCATTTAATGGTGGGAATATGCTCTGGGAAATGCACCGTTAGTCAGTTTCATCGTCATGCTAACATCAAAGTGTACTCACACACCTAGGCTATGTGGTGTATCTACATGGTGTAGCTTACTACACACCTAGGCTATGTGGTGTAGCTTATTACTCCTAGACTACAAACCTATACAGCATGTTTCTGCATTGAATACTATATGCAATTGTAAAACAATGTTAAGTGTTTGTGTATCTAAATATATCTAAACATAGAAAAGGGAAGGTATAAAAGGTGCACCTGTGTAGGGCACTTATGAGTGGAGCTTGCAGGGCTGGAATTTGCTGGGTGAGTCAATGAGTGAGTGAATGTGAAAGCCTAGGCCATTACTGTACACTACTGTAGACTTTATAAATACTGTACACTTAAGCTACACTAAATTTATTTTAAACCATATTTTCTTCCTTCAACAATAAATTAGCTTACCGTAACTGTTTTGCTTTAAAAACTTTAAAAATTTTTTAAACCTTTTTATTCTTCTGTAATAACACTTACCTTAAAATACAAACACATTATACAGCTGTACAAAAATATTTCCTTTCTTCATACCCTTTTTCTACAAGCCTTTTTCTATTTTTTAAATATTTAATTCTTTTATTTTACTTTCTAAACTTTTTAGTTAAAAACTAAGACACATTAACCTAGACCTACACAGGGTAAGGATCGTCAATATCACTGTCTTCCACTTCTACATCTTGTGCCAACGAAGGGTCTTCAGGGGAGATAACATGCATGGAGCTGTCATCTCCTATGACAACAATGCGGTCTCCTGGAATACCTCCTGAAGGACCTCCCTAAGGCTGTTTGACAGTTAACTATTTTTCATAAGTCAAAGAAGCACCCCCTAACTAACAATTAATAGTATAGTAAAGATATAAACCAGTAACATATGTTAACATCTATGATGGGAGGGACGGCCACAAAGGTCTGACATATATAACATATGTTACTACGTTACTGGTTTATATTGTTACTATACTATACTTTGTTATTTTAGAGTATATTATCAAGTATGTACTGTATATAATTGTATGTGATATACTTTCATATGACTGGAAGCATAGGTTGGTTTACACCAGCATCACCACAAACACATGAGTGATGCATTGTGCCACGACATGACAATGGGTATGATGTCACTAGGCAATACAAATTTTTCATCTCCATTATAATCTTATGGGACCAGCATTATTTATGCAGTCTACCATTGACAGAAATAACTTTATACAGCACATAACTGTTTTGAAGTTTAGATCAAATTGCCTGTCCTAGAATCACACAAATAGAAAATGGTGAAATCAATAGACTCCCAAGTCCATCTGACTCTAAAGTACATGCTCTTTCCTTCCTACCTTAATGCTTCCAGCCAGACAAACAGTGCACCCAAGAATGAGTCTTGTGTGGTTTCTGCAAGGTGGTGATAGTCAGTAACCCAAAGATGCACCTCTGCCACCAGAATACCCAAGTTCTCATCTTCCTTCTGCCAAGCTTCCTCCTGCCTACACTAGCTGAGTACCCTAGGGAGAGTTATGTTATGTCACTGTGGCTCTGTTTCCTCATCCATCAACCAAAGATTATATATTATCTATCTCAGAGGGTTGTTGAGGGGATTGAATAAGGTATGCCATTGAAAAAAGCTTAAAACAGTGCCTGGCATTACTATTTTTACTATCATGATTGCTTTGTAGGGCCAGTAGGATAATGAACTGCAGTATTCTGAAAAAATTACTAAATAGATTACTTCCCTGTGATGTGAAAAATAGGTTGCAGAGAGAACTGGCTTCCTTAAAAGTCTCCCGCAGCACTCAGTGACATCTCAAACTTCCTCTTAGGACATAGTTACCAACAGCTTAAGGGGGATCATTTTTCTAATAACTGTGCATGCTTGAGCCAACTGGAATTGAGAATTTGTTCCAAGTTTCCAGCAGGTTCAAGGACATCTATTCTCTATAGTGGAAGCCAGTCCTTCTTCTTCAAGAAAGCCACATTCAGAATCAGGAGAGACACACACACAGGAAAATGGAGGGGACTCTCGGCTATTGAGCTGCATCAACATTTATGGGCAACAATTGTCAGGCATGCCTGAGTCACCCCCAAAGCTAGCTAGAACTGTCAGCCAAAGCCTCCCTTCAGGGAATCCCAGAAGGTCCGTAGGAAACATTAATACAGTTTCTCTTTGTGAAACCATCCAAGTGTACCATTAAAGTTCCAGAGGGGATCTTCAAACTTAGGGTATTTATTTTCTTAAAAGAGTTTAGGTGGGAGGTGCCTGAGTACTGAGGATGAAAGGCTATATTTGTCATTACATAAGTTGCAGAAAATTGCCATCATTCAGAGACTGGCCAGGAGTGTGGATGAAAAACTAGGATGAGTTTTTCCTACCCAGAGGCTATTTTAATTCTTTCAGCCTCATAGCTTTATAAATTCTCAAATTAGGGAGTCTTAAAACAGAAGCATCTATTTTGGCAAAGATTCATTAATATTCATTTTTATGTCCAGTTTCTCATACCTGGGGTAGTTATACATAATGTTTTTAATGTTTTAATTCTGGCTTGTAAAAAATATTTCAAAAGACACATTCTTTATACTTGTATCATGTATAATTATAGTCTACAGGGTTCTTTTTTTTGGACATCAGGTATAGAATGTTCTCTTAATCATACTATTCAATTCACAGATAATTATTATCACTGCTGTATACAAGGCATTTTCTTGTTTAATTTGACTCTGATTTTTTTCTTTTTGTCTTCTTTTTGTTTTATTTTTAGATGGGTCTCACTCTGTTGCCCAGGTTGGTATGCAGCAGCATGACCATGGCTCACTGGCTCACTAGAGCCTTGACCTCCCGGGCTCAGGTGATCCTCCTACCTCAGCCTCCTCGGTAACAGGGACTACAGGTGTGTGCCACTATGCCCTGCTAATTTTTTCATATTTTTTGTAGAGACAGGATTTGTCATGTTGCACAGGCTGGTCTTGAACTCCAGGGCTCAAACGATCTGCCCACCTCAGCCTTGCACAGTGAGCCACTGCACCTAGCAGTAAAATCACTTTCTTTTGATTCTACAACACATTCACATTTTTTTCTTTCCTCTTAGACAACTATTGTAATGTTTGCTGTCTTTCTGTTTGCATGAACTCTTGCAACATGTATTTTACTCATTTTCATGTATTATCTTATCCTAGTCTGGTTATTTCGGTTTTGTTTTTCGGTTTTTGGTTTTTTGTTTTGTTTTTATTTTTGTTTATGGTTTTGAGACGGAGTCTTGCTCTGTCACCAGACTGGAGTGCAGTGGTGCGATCTCAGCTCACTGCAACCTCCACCTCCCAGGTTCAAGTGATCCTCCTGCCTCAGCCTCCCGAGTAGCTGGGACTACAGGCACACACCACCACGCCCAGCTAATTTTTGATATTTTTAGTAGAGTTGGGGTTTCATCATGTTGGCCAGGATGGTCTCGATCTCTTGACCTTGTGATCCACCCACCTCAGCCTCCCAAAGTGCTGGGATTATAGGTGTGAGCCACCGCGCCCTGCCTGGTTATTTCATTTTTGAAAAAGCAATAGGTTTTTAAGATTAAGTTACTTAAAAAACATCTAATTATTTGATTCTAACTACTGTATAGAACTTACTCTGTGTGTATTACACCATGTTTTCCCTATTCCCTCTTCCCATTAAGGACCTTCTCTGTACCACAATGAGTACCTTCATACATGTATACTTACAGGTTAGATGACAGACCATCCAATCCAGAATACTTCTGAGAGAGATCAGTGGTACTATTTCTTAACCTGTCCAGGTAAACTAGGTCACATGGCTTATGTGACATTCTCTGGGGTCTACACCGAAGCATAGTATTCACATGTTTTCATCTAACTACTATCAGATTACTCACCAGAATACAGTTCTAGGCTACATTCCAATCAACACAGACACAGTCTCTATGTTGTTTTCATTGTATTTGCCTATACTTATGTTCTTAGGATTTTTAATTTATAAAAGGCTCTCTTAAGTCAATATCAAACAAAAGTAACCCAAATACCTAAACGATTTTAAAGTCATTTAAAAAAGGGATTGATTTAAGATATAGCCAGGAGCCAAGTGCGATCTCAGAGCCATATGTTCATTTATCTGTACAACTGATTAAAGGTGTATTGGCAAAATCTTATATTTCAGCATTTCCAAATATTTTCTTCATGAAGATACACTCGATGACATTCACATTTGGAACTACTTAAATTATTTGCCTGTGGTTTGTAATCTGTGCACACAAGCTGTGAAATCATCTCTTTACCTGCCACTGACCCTTACCAATAGTAAGTTAAAACACTAGCTTTGAGAACCAATGTTATGTATTTCAGTATGTAAATATACCACGCATAAGATATCCTATGTAAGGAAATCATCCAAATTACTAAAGCTTATTCCTTTAAGTGCCCAAACATCATTTTAATTGTAACTATATTTTCACAAAAGCATAGCTGAGTGTAGAAACAAGTGCTTTAGAATATTTTCCCTTTACCAACCACCTCATCCCAAACTTCTCTAATTTTTATGGCTCTCTGGACAAACATTTCGTTTTCTAATGTTTGAAATCTATGACACTGAAGACCTTTTATATAAAACAAACACCTATATTATCAGTTCACTAGGGAGTCTGGAATCACTGGAAATGTATAACTTGTTCATTAAAGGTATTATAGACTATGGATGTCAGAAAATAAAAGGCGGAGATCCAGCAATACAAATACTAAGGTATTCCTCCTCCCCCAAATGTTTTGGCATATGGCAGATAATGATGATGAGAGAAAGTAAAATGGAAGTATGAAACCCGAGTATTTTTTTTTCTTTGAGACAAAACTGGAGCATGGTGGATTCTGTTTGCTCCACACACCAGCTATAATGAGGCCAATGAACTCTCTTAAGAGTCTATTAGCCAGACCAGTCTATGTCTTCTCTACGCTACTCGTAACCTTAAAGGGCTGGAACAACTATGTCAACAAGAGGATCCAGGTGTGAATAAATAAGTATAATCAGCATATTTGGCAATAGCAGAAAAGACAAACGATTTGCTCCTGATTCATGACCCTAAAAAACCCATTAACACTTTTTGTATATTGCCAAGTAATGAGTGCCACAAACATCTTCAATGCATGCTTATCCCCCTCACCTCAGTTACATATCATTGACTCGCACTTCATTTTTCATCGTTTATTTTTCTCTTGGCTAGCCTAAATCATGATGCTGCTTTTGAACAGAAGAAATTTGACTGGGTGTGACTGTGGTCAATAGTAGGTCTCTTTGGGGAACAATCTGGCTTCACTCTCACCCTCCTTCCCTAGAAAACCAAAACAAATATCTAGCATAACAATTATCACTAGCAATATCCCAGAACTCAAAGCTGAGGCTGAGAAAATTTCTGGGGCCACAGAAAAGTAAAAAACTCTAAGCAGATGGTAAAAGAATTGAAAATGGAAAAATCTCCATATACTCACATGACAAAGTGAGATCAAGGCAGGCAGCCAGTTTTCTCACCATCTTGAGTTCTTTTACAGGGAACCCTTTTCTACCTCAACCCACAGGAAGCATTGTGAGTGCCTCTAGAAAGAAAAACTCCTGAAGGTAGCCAACGACAAAGTGGAGAGACAGACCCCAGCATGTTAAATTCTACTCTTTACCTCAGCTAATGGCAATACAAAATCAGAGTGGCTATTCAGCAACACCACGCTGTAGGAAGCAGGTCTATAGGTCTTCTAAGCATGAAGTCTGACCTAGATTTTCAACATAGCTGGGGTGTCTCCTTTAAGACCTCCTCTCCTATTTGAGACAGACAGTGCTCCAGATCTTTGTAAGAGCTGAGCAAAGCTGGGCTTAAGGCACCATCTAGTGATGAAAAGGAGGCAGTGATCAACCACAAAATGGCCTCAATAGGGAACTGCAAAGGGTATCTAAGCAAACATACCTTAGGCAGACCAAAGCAGCCAGAGAGTAAAGCCTGGAATAAATAACCAATTCTTCAATGCAAAGCCACAGACATACATCCACAAGAAACAATAGCAAACAGGGAACCATAACACCCCCAAGTGGAAAAAACAAGGAGTCAGTGACTGATCCTAATAAAATGGTGATATGTGAGCTGTCAACTCAAGAATTCAAAATAGAAAGTCTAAAAATACTCCAAGATAACAGAAAAATCAATTCAGAAATTTATGAGAAAAATTTAGCAAATAGATTAAAATAATTTTTTAAAAATCAGACCGAAATCCTGGAACTAAGAAATGTATTTGCTGAAGTGAAAAATGAATTAGAGGCTCTCAACAGCAGACTAGATAAAGCAGAAGAAAAAAACCAGTAAGCTCAAAGAGCCTATTTGTAAATACATAGTCAGAGGAGAAAAAAAAAGAATGAAAATATACAAAGAACACCTACAGGATTTAGAGAAAAACTTCAAAGGAGCAAATTTAAGAGTCATAGGCATTCAAGGAGTTGAGAAAGAGCAAGGTATAGAAAGCTTATTCAAAAAAATAGTAATAGAAAATTTTCAAACCTAGAGAAAGATGTAAAACAGTTAAAGGAAGTCCATTTTTACACTGCTGATAAAGACATCCATGAGAATGGGCAATTTACAAAACAAAGAGGTTTAATTGACTCACATTTCCACAGGGCTGGGGAGCCCTCACAATCATTGCAGAAGGTGAAAGACATGTCTTACATGGTGGCAGACAAGAGAAGAGAACTTGTGCAGGGAAGCTCACCTTTATAAAACTACCAGATCTCATGAGACTTATCTACTATCATGAGAACAGCATGAGAAAGACATATCCTCATTATTCAATTATCTCCCACCAGGTCCCTCCCACAACACATGGGAATTGTGGGAGCTATAATTCAAGATGAGATTTGGGTGGGGACACAGCCAAACTATATCAGGAAGGTCATAGATTACAATACAGATTCATCAAAGACCACACCAAGGTATATAGTAATCGAACTCTCAAAGGTCAAGGACAAAGAGAGAATACTAAAAGCAGCAAGAGAAAAGAAGCAAATGACATGTAAAGGACCTCTAATTTATCTGGCAAAAGACTTGTCATGTAGACCCAGACATATTCAAAATACTGAAGGAAAAAAACTGCCAACAGAGAATACTACTCCCAGAAAAATAGCTTTTCTTCAAAATGAAGAAGAGATAAAACTCTTTCTGAAATTATATTTGAGATAATTCACCACCAGTAGATTCATCTTACAAGAAATGCTAAAGAGAATTTCTCAATCAGAAAAACTAAGAATGCTAATGTGCAAAAACATTTGAAAATGTTGAACTCTCTGGTAAAAGTCAGTATACAGACAAATTTAGAATAATCTAATACAGTAATTGTATGTGTAATCCACTCATATCTCTAGTATGAAAACTAAGACAACTCTACCAAAAATAATAACCACAACAGCAAATTGTTAAGAGATAGACAATGGAAACATGACAATTTAGACAACAAAAAGTCAAAATGAGAAGAGTACGGAGTTAAATTGTAGAGTTTTTTTTTTAGTTTTTCCTTTGTTTGTTGGTTTTATTTCTTTCTTGTGGTCAAAGTTAGCACGTGTATAAAATAACTTGTTATATGTATAAAATTTTTTAAGCCTTATGATAACCACAAAGCAAAAACCTATAATAAATAAACTAAAAATAAAAGACAATGAATTAAAACATACTCTCAGAGAAAAATCACTTAACCACGAAGAAAGATAGTAAGAAAAGAAGGAAGAGAAGGGTTACAAAACAATCAAAAATAAGTAACAAAATGACAATAAGTTCTTATCTATGAATAATAGCAGTAAATGTAAATAGACTAAATTCTCCAATTAAAATACATAGAGTGGCTGAATGAATTAAAAAATAATAATAAGACCCAATAATATGCTGCCTACAAGAAGAAACTCATTTCACCTGAAAAGATACACATAGACTGAATATGAGGAATGGAAAAAGATATTCCATGCAAACTGAAACCAAAAAAGAGCAAGCGTAGCTATACTTCATAAAATAAAATGGACTTCAACTCAAAGACTGTAAAAAGAGACAAAGATAGTTACTATATAATGGAACTGTTACACCATGAGCATTAGCAAATGCAATACTATATAATAATAAAGAAGTCAATTCAACAAAAGATATAACAATTGTTAATATGTATGCAGCCAACACCAGAGTACCCAAATATATAAAGCAAACATTAATAGATCCAAGGGAGAGATAGACTGCAACACAATAATAGGGGATTTCAATACTTCACTCTCCATAATGGACAGATCATTCAGCCAGAAAATCAACAAAGAAACATCAGAGTTATATGACATTTCATCAAACTGCTGAAAAACACACATTTTTCTTATCAGTACATGGAACATTCTCTAAGATAGGCCATATGTTAAGCCACAAAACAATTCTCAACAAAGTCAAATTTACTGTATTAGTCAGTTTTCATGCTGCTGATAAAGACATACCTGAGATTGGGAAGAAAAAGAGGTTTTAATTGACTTTTTAAATTGCTGGGGAGGCAATTTCAGCTCACTGCAACCTCTGCCCCCCAGGTTCAAGAGATTCTCATGCCTCGGCCTTCCAAGTAGCTGGAATTACAGGTGTATGCCACCATATCTGACTAATTTTTGTATTTTGAGTAGAGATGGGGTTTCACAATGTTGGCCAGGCTGGTCTCAAACCAACTTCAAGTGATCCACCCACCTCACCCTTTCTAAGTGTTGGGATTACAGGCATGAGCTACCGTGCCCAGCCCCAGTGTTTTATTCTAGTAGTTTCATAGTTTAATGTCTTAGATTTAAGTCTTTAATCCATTTTGATTTTTTTATATATGGTGAGAGATAGGGATCTGGCATCACTCTTTTACACATGGTTGTCTAGTTTTCCCAGCACTATTTATTGAAGAGACTGTCCTTTTCCTAAAGTGTGTTCTTGATATCATTGTCAAAAATCATCGGCTGTAAAGACATGAATTTATTTTGGGGATCACTATTCTCTTCTATTAGTCTATATTTCTGTTTTTACGCTAGTGCCATGCTGTTTTGGTTACCATGGCTTTATAGTATATTTTGAAGTTGGATAGTGTAATGGCTTTAGCTTTGTTCATTTTGTTTAGAGTTGCTTTGGCTATTCAGGCTCTTTTGTGCTCCATACAAATTTTAGGATTATTTTTTCTAATTCTGTGAGGAATGTAATTTGTATTTCAATAGGAATTGCATTGATTATAAAGATTGTTTTGAACAGTTTTGACATTTTAACAATATTAATTCTTCCAATCCAGGAACCTGGGATGTTCTTCCAGTTTTTAGTGTGTATCCTTTCAGTTTCTTTTATCTGTATATTATAGTGTTCCTTGTAGAGGTCTTTTAACTTCTAGGCCTTCTAGGTTACATTTTTTCTTAGGTATCTTAAATTTTTTGTAACTATTATAAATGGGATTGCTTTCTTGAATTTTTTTAAGGATTGTTTGTTGACATATATAAATGCTATTGTATATTAATTTTGCATCCTAAAACTTTACTGAATTTGTTTATCAACTGTAACAGCTTTTTAGTGGTAGGGTCTTCAGATTTTCCTAAATATGATATTATGTCATCTGTGAATAATAATTTGTTTTTTTTTCAATTGGGATGTCTTTATTTCTTTCTCTTGCCTAGTTGCTCTGGCTAGGGCTTCCAGTAAAATATGGACTACTTTTGTCATTTCCATCTCTAGTTGTTTAGTGCCTCTATAAAACACTGTTTAATGTTGCTGATAGCAACAGCCCCTACTTAGTTCTTGATTTTAACTGAAATGGCTTTAGTGGTTCCATAGTTAAAGTTGTATTTAAGTGGGTTTTAGCAAATATAATTTATCATATTTAAGTAATAACTCTCCATTAGTTATGTAGAATTAGCTGCTGTGATAGTTAATACTAAGTGTCAACTTGATTGGATTGAAGGATGAAAGTATTGAACCTGGGTATGTCTGTGAGAGTATTGGCAAAGGATATTAACGTTTGAGTTAGTGAGCTTGGAAAGGCAGACCCACCCCTAATCTGGGTGGGCACCATCTAATCAGCTGCCAGTTCGGCCAGGATGTAAAAACTGGCAGGAAAACGTGAAAAGGCTACTAGACTGGCCTACATCTTTCTCCCATGCTTTCTCCCAGCCTACATCTTTCTCTCATGCTGGATGCTTCCTGCCCTCGAACATCAGACTCTTCAGTTTTGGGGCTCAGACTGGCTCTCCTTGCTCCTCAGCTTACAGGTGGTCTATTGTGGGACCTTGTGATTGTGGGAGTTAATACTTAATAAACTCCCCTTTATATAGATATCTATCCTGTTAGTCTGTCCTTCTAGAGAACCCAGATTAATACAGTAGCTAATTTGTCAAATGCCGTTTCAGCATCTGTCTATATGTCAGTAGTGTGTCGGAGCCAGCTCGCCCTCTTCCCAACTTTATTCAGCATCATCATATTGGCCAATTGGTTGAACTGTTTTTAAATGGTCATGGTGGAAATATTTACACCATGAATATCAGCAAATGCAACAAATCAATTTTCTTTTTTTGAGGGCTAGTCTTAATATTTATAGCCATTTACAGCAGTCACTGGATATAATCATGTAAGTTTTCCTCATTGATTTAATTAACATGACTCATCTATTTAACAAGTACCTACTGAACAGACACTACATGTGGACTGAGGATACAGCAGTGAAGAAAAAAGCATGCAAAATTCTCACCTGCATGTAACTTAACATCTAGTCTATAATGTGATTGTGTTAATAGATTTCCTAATATTCAACTATATTTTATTATGGAATACAGCCTAATTAGTAAGAAGGTATATTGCTTCGATACACTGCTAAATTTAATTTACCTAATCTAGAATTTTTGCATCCATATTCATAAGTGTTATCACTTTGTGGGTGGTATTTTTGTATTATACTGATCAAGTTTTGCTATTAAGTTGTTTACATAAAATTAACTTGAGAACTTTCAGTCAGTCAATTTCTGAGGTCTGCAATAATTTAAATAACACTGGAATCATCCGTTCTTTAAAGGTGGCATAAAAGCTGTGAAACCATCTGGACTTGTGTGCCTATTTTAGTGGTAGATCTTTAATTGCTCTTCCAGTCCCATCTATAGCAATGCATCTATTCAAAGTTTCTATTCATTGGCATAGCATACTTTTGATCAAAATCATTCATTCTGTCTAGATTTTTGAATTTATTATTGAAAAGCATCACTATATATTATTTTATAATTTTAAAGTGCTTCCACATCTGTGTTATATCCATTTTATGTTTTTCCTTTTACTCTTCATCAGGCTTATGGAGAATTTTGTCTACTTTTAGTCTTTCCAAAGAATAAGTGATGGGATTTTTTTTTCATTTTTTTTGTTGTTTCTCCTTCATTAATGTCAGTTTCTATTTTTATGTTTTTTCTCAATATCTTCTAAGTAATTGTATTGACCTTTTTTCTATTTTCTAAATTTGTATATCAATTTATTTTGTATCTTTAATAACAACGGCATTCAGTGTTATATGTTTTCTTCTGACTATAGCTTCAACTGCAAATAGATTTTGACATGAAATAATACCCATTTAGATAATGTATATGGAAATGTCCTGTTATAATTGTACATTTATTAGGTCTTCCTTGTATTTCTTTTTTTTTTTTAATTTATTTATTTTAATTTAGGTGCCTACTATATCTGGCATTTCTCCCCATGTTATCCCTCCCCACCCTTCCCTCCCTCCCCACCCCTCACTGTCTCTCCCCTACCTCCCGCAACTGACCCCAGTGTGTGATGTTCCTCTCCCTGAGTACATGTGTTCTCATTGTTCAACACCCACCTATGAGTGAGAACATACGGTGTTTGGCTTTCTGTTCTTGTGTCAGTTTGCTGAGAATGATGGTTTCCAGATTCATCCAAGTCCCTACAAAGGACATAAACTCATCGTTTTTTATAGCTGTGTAGTATTCCATGGTGTATATGTACCACATTTTCTTTGTCCAGTCTATCATTGATGGGCATTTGGCTTGGTTCCAGGTCTTTGCTATTGTACACAGGGCTGCAATGAACATACATGTGCATGTGTCTTTATAGTAGAACAATTTATAGTTCTTTGGGTATATACCCAGTAATGGGATTGCTGGGTCAAATGGGATTTCTATTTATAGATCCTTGAGAAATCGCCACACTGTCTTCCGCAATGGTTGAACTAATTTACATTCCCACCAAATGTGTAAGAGTGTTCCTATTTCTCCACATCCTCTCCAGCATCTGTTGTCTCCAGATTTTTTATTGATCGCCATTCTAACTGGCGTGAGATGATATGTCAGTGTGGTTTGGTCTTCCTTGTATTTCTAAAAGCTTCTGCTTTATTTATTTAAATATACTGATGTTTAGTGCATACAGGTGTATAACGTACTCATAAATTTTGCTTCCCACAATTGCAGCATATCATTATTTATCTTGTTAACAGTTCTATCTTGTTTAGTGTTTTTAACTTTAATTGTATTAATTATGGTCTTATATGACTATTGCCACTATAGCATTCTGTTTGTATTTCCTTGTATCTAATATATTTTTACACATTTTTTTCTATTACTCTGCTTTAAGTGTTTCTTGTAACCAATATATTGTTGGATTTTGTTTTTTAACCTAATACAACTATCTTTGTCTTTTGAAAGAAGAATTCAGACTTTTTACATTTAATGTACTAGGTTTTACATTTTCCATGTTTGGTCATTATTTAATTTGATTGTTTCCTTTTTTCTTTCTTTAATTTTGGGCTGGTTTAAGAGCTTGGTATTTATTCATTATTTTTCTTTTTATTTGTGCTCTTCACTTCTGCCAGTGGAAACTTTTCTTCCTGAAACTGTTAATATGCCAATTTTCTTTGCCAATGAAACACTGTATATTCCAATTGCTTGCCAGCCTCACCCAATTATATTATACCTTTTGAATACTTTGATTTCTGTATTCCTCCAACCAGATGAAATCTTTAGAATGATTATTTCACGCCTCTCACCATACCCTACAAATTCCTAGGCTTTGCTTAGACAATTTAATATTGTAATTCTAGACTATGACTGCTTCCATTGCAACATGACTCTTCCATTGCAATAATTTTGGTTTGTATTCCTATCACATTTTCAAGTATTCTATCATATTAAATTTAACTATGTATGCTGCAAGTTTCATTGACTACCACTTGCCTGTTCATTTTTCCCTGTATTAAAGTTTCTCTTCTGATTTGTTGTCTGGACAATGTTCTTCCTCTAGTCCTTTTGTCAGGCAGGACAAGTGAATAACACATTTTTTTAAATCCTTCCACATACATAAATACATTTCTTTCAGCCTGCGAGATGAATTCCAGTCCTTTCCTCAGGAGTCTCACATTTTTTCACTTCCAGTTTGTAGATGAGAAGTCTGATGACATTGTGATTCTTTCTTATCTTAGAGGTAACCTGGTCTTTTTGCCTGTAAGATTATAAAATATTATCTTTATTCTTGGAGTTCAGGAATGTGCCCAAGATAAGGACTATCAGTTTTACATTTAACTTTGTGAGCTCCTTTAATCTGTAGACTCCATCTTTTTTCAGATCAGAGAAATGTTAATCTATTATTTGTCTCTCTTCTATCTGTTGTTTTTTGGGTTTTCCTCTTTCTGGGGCCCTATAAATTCTTTGCTGAAAAACACAAATGTGACAACCAAATCCATTATATTTTCCCTCATGATTCCCAATTCTTTTTAGTTTTACTCGGCTGTTAAGATTATTTCTTCCAGGCCTCAAATTCTGGCCTCCCAATTTCCCTTTCAAATTATCTACCAAATTTTAGACTGACAAATTATGGTTGGTTTGTTTTCCTTAGATCAAATGTGTCTTTTTACTCAATAACTAAATTTTCCTCGTGCTCTAATAATTTTTAGTTTATGCCGTCATCTATCTCCTCCAGCATTTGTGTTCCATTAAGAGATTTCTCTTCTGTGTATTCATTTTTTTATTTATTCACCTTTTCAACTAACATGTGTTGTGTGCCCACTAAGTGTTAAGACACTTTTATAGATGCTGAGGATACAGCAGTAGAAAAGACAGAAAAAGGGATCTTCCCTCATGGAGAAATGAAATTGATAAATAAAATACGTCATGTGTCAGAGTGATAAATTACCCAGAGGAAATAAAGAAAGGAAGTAGACTAAGGGATTCAGGGTAGGATAGGTTGCTATTTTACATACGTAGTCAAGGAAGTCTTCACTAAGAAAGCAAATGTAGAGCAAAGACTTGTAGAAAGTGAAAGTCTTAGGAGATGTGTGCTCCAAGTAAGGGAACCTAAGGTCATGTGTAATTAAAAGCAGAGTGGGAGAAGGGGGTGGGAGTAGGAAATATGGTTGGAGAGTGTAGCAGGGGTCAGATCCTGGAAGCCAGTCTCACAGGCACCACATTTTAGGAGAAATGTTTATATTAGAGTCTATGTGAATGAGAAGCCCTATAGTGTAAGCAAGTATGGACACAAAGAGGCCAGTTAGGAAGCTACTGCAATCTCTAGGTAAGAAATGATGACAGCTGGTACCAAGTTTCTAGTAGCAAGCGTGATGAAGAGTGGTCATATTCTGCTTGTGTTTTGAAAGTGAAGTTACCTGGCCATCCATCTAGGGCTGGCTTCATGAGCATGCAACTTGTGTAGGAACCCAGGGCCCTGTGCTTAGAGGAGCCCCCTGTGTGAATCAATGCTTTGCTGTGGTCATCTTTAAATTCTTGATACATTTTGAATAAGGAGACCTGAATTTTCACTTTGCACTGAACCTACAAATTATGTAGCACATTTTGCAGTCCTGTATGCAGCAAATATGTGTTGGTCATTCACTACTGAAAATAGGATCTGACATTACATCAAGGAACAAAACAGAAAAATTATATTCTCATGGCATTTATACTGTGAAGCTGATAATGGACAATAAACATAATAATAAGCCAATTAATTACTATATTTGAAGGTGATTAGCTCTATGAAGAAAAAAGCAGAAGCTGGTAAAAAGACTTGAAGAAAGATATATAGACCTCAAGTTATATGATTAAATGGAATAGTCAGGATAGGCCTCCTTGGGAAGGTGAGTTGTCTGAAGATACTTAATTAACATGATAGAACTGATAAAGAGAATACCTCAGAAATGAGACTACCTAAGAACAGCCAGCAAAAGACTCTATTATGGGAGAATTCTCACTATGTTTCAAGAGCAGTATAAGCAAGGGAGAAAGTAAGAGATGAAGAGGAACAAAGGAGGGTGGGAAAGTACCATAGGGCCTTGTAGCCATTGAAGCACTTTGACATTTACTGAATGAAAGGAGGAGCTATTGAAGGGATTTGAGCAGAGGAGTCCCATCTGATTATGTTTAAAAGGATTATGGCTGTATAGAAAAATCAACTATAGGAGGGCAGGATCAAACCAGTTTGAAAACAGTGCAATAATCCAGATGAAAAATGATAGTAGTTCTGCTCAAATTGATAGCAGAAGTGGTAAAAAATGGTCAGACTTTTGATGTATGTTGCAGATAGAACAACAGAATTTCCTACAGGATTGAACATGGGGTGTGAGATAAAGGAGTTGAGAATGTCCCTAAAGTCTTAGCCTGAGAAACTGAAAGAATGAAGTTGCTGAGAAACTAGAAGGATAAAAATTAATAAGTCCAGAGAGGAAGATGAGAGTTCTGCTTTGGATATGGGGTTGTCTATTGGACATCCAAGTGTATGTGGGGTAGTGTTTCATCTAGAGATCAGAGTAAAGGTCTGTGCTGGAGATAGAAATGTGGAATCATGGGAATATAGATGGTATTGAAAATGCTGAGACTGAGAAAATCAAGGGACTGAGTGTCCACAGAAGAAAGTGCCAAGCACTGAGCCCTGGGGAACTCTAACATTAAAGAACTGGAAAGAAGACCAACCATGAAAGGAGACTGAGACACAGCAAGTGGCAAAGTAGAAAGTAGAGTCACAAAATAACAGGAGGAATGGAATTGAAAACGATGAATGTAGACACCTCTTTCAAGAAGTATTTCTCCAAAGTTGAGGAAAGAAATGGGGCAGAAGCTGGTAGGGGAGTGAGATCAAGAGAATGAATGTTTACAATGGTAGAAATAGCAGCATGTTTGTGTGTTGCATGGAATAATTCATCAGAAAATAAAAAATTGATGATGTAGGAAATGGGAAGAACTGCTGGAGCAATGCCCTTGAGTAATTGAGAGGGGATGCAATGTATTCCACAAGTGAAGGAATTGACTTTAGATAGACACATGAATTGTTCATCTATGATTCTATTGTAACAGGCAGGACAGCAGCATGTGTGGCATAGATACTGGTAGTGAATTAATGTGGTGGTGGAAATGTGTAGAAGTTTTCTTCTAACTTCTTTTACTTTCTCTATAAAGCAGGAAGCAAGGCACTAAGTCAACAGGATTTACTGGTAGACTAAGTGTGGAATACACACACAAAAAAAGGTGTGAAGGATGACTCCTAAGTTTTTGTTGTGAACAATGGAAAAAATAGAGTTGCCATATGCCAGTAGAGTACTGGAGCTGACTTATACAGGCTCAAAGTTAAGCATTAAATTTCCAAGAATTCTTTGAGCCAGTTGTTAAACATAGCCATTATTAAAAATTGAATTACACGTTTTCAATTAAATACTTTATATTAAAAACAACAATAGGAAATACTCAACACTGATTAGTTTACTGCATTTTGCCATATTGATGTTCTTGAGGTTATTTATACCTGTTATTTCTGTGTGGTGTAAATACTATATAGCGGTGCACTATTATGCATCTCTTCTCAACTGTGCATTCAGTAACATAACACTGGTAGTTTGAAATCAGCCATGATTAGAGTATTTACACCCAGAAATTAGAAAATGCTAAAAAATAAGAGTTTGTTTTATTGTTTGGTTGCTTGCCTAGATGTAAGAAAGTGAAAGGAAAAATGGTAATGTTATAGATTAAATTTAAAGGCATATAACTGTGTCTATTATAATACACTGTGAGTTGAGGAAATATTCCAGTATTCAAAACCTTCATCTGATTTAGCAAAGAAGTCATAGTGTCATTGACAAATGAGTAAAGCTCCAAAACACATCTCCATTGTTTTGCTTTCATGTTACTCATTAAAGTAGATAAAAATGCAACCAACATTCCTGTTAGAACTATGTTTGTTCATCAGTTGCAACCATAGTTCAGCTACAAATACAAGAATTCTGTCAAAGATCAATGAAAGCATTCTGTAAGAACCAATTGGCTATCAGTAAAATGTATATAATACATTTATACATTATAATACACATAATAAATATGCAAGCAAGTGTATTTTTTTTCAAGAAGCCATTTGTTAAACATTTAGCAGCTCACCACTGCCTTCACTAAATAGAGAGAGCCAATCTGTGGAGAATTTCCACCAGTACTGCACGTTCTTTCTCTACCTACTGACTGTATATCCTTAAGTGCATCACTATTTTCCTTTTTCTACTCCTCACTCACTTTTGGGACAGCAATAATCCAAAGAGTGGCAACAGAAAAAGCAGAGGGGCATCAGTCAGTCTCTTCTCAGCTCCTTTCACGGGCCACAAAATGCTTCAGAATTCCTAGTCCCCCAGAGGTTTCCCTGAATTGCCAGGACCAGTAGATTCAGAGAAGACTCCAAGGATGATGGAAAACCTTTAGGCTTACTCCAGCCTAACTCTGTCCCCACTGTTAGCTGTCTATATCACCTAACTTTCAGAGGAGAACGTAGATTACTGGGCTTTTTGTACTCATCCACCCGCATTGTGCTGTTTGCAAGACCATGTGGATAAAGTGATACTGGACTTAGCAGCAACAGACCTAGGTTCTTCTTGGCCTCTCAGATATTAGGCAAACCATTAAACACTAACTGAGGAGGAACTTTAAGTCCTTTCTAACTAAATTTCTTATTCAGTTATACTCGTAGTGGGCAAGAGGCATCAGGAGATGGTAGCCAGGTGACTACTGACTATAAAATGATATAGGTAATGTTCTAAGGTTAGATTATATTTTTAAAAATCTTCTGACATATATTATTCTATCAATAAGACTTTCCATTTATATGGAAGAAAATTCACTGGCAGTAGAAAGTTTGCAATAATAATTGACCTTATATTCTTAATGAACCTTACTCAGTTTTCATTAGCACTTTCATGTGCGTGCGTGTGCATGTGTGTGTGTGTGTGTGTGTATGTGCGTGGTGTGTAGATAGGTATGTAGGTAGTTCTACGCAATTCGATCCCATGTAAAACTTCATTACAACCACCATCAGGAAACAGAACTGCTCCATCACCAAAAAAGATTCACCCATACTACCCCTTTACTTTCCCCCAACCCCACCCTGTTTCCTAGTAGCCACTGTCTCCATCTCTATAGTTTTATCATTTCAAGATTGTTCTGTAAATACAATCATACCAGGTGTAAGTTTTTGGTACTGGCTCTTTTTCACGAAGCATGATGCTCTTCGAGTCCATCCAAGATTTGCAGGTCTCAGTAGTTTGCTCCTTTCCATTGTTGAGTTCCATTCCACTGGATGAGTGCACCAGAATTTGTTTAATCATTTACATTTGGATTGTTTGCAAAATTTGGCTATTACAAATAATGCTGCTGTGAACATTTATGTGCAGGTTTTCACGTGAACATAGGTTTTTATTTCTCTGGGATAAATGCCAAAAGTACAGTTTCTAGGGCATACAAAAAAATGCATATTTAATTTTATAAGAAATTGCCAGACAATTTTCAGAGTGGCTGTACCAATATACATTCCCACCAGTAATGTAAGACTGATCTAGTTTCTCCATTCTGCTTTCTCCACAGCATTTGATGTTGTCAATATTTTTAATTTTAGCTGATTTAATAGGTGAGTGATGATGTTTCATTGTGATTTCAATTTGTATTTTCCTAATGGCTAATGATGTCTAACAACTTTTCATGTTTATTTGCCTTTCACAGGTCTGCTTTGATGCAATGTTTCTTCATGTCTTTTGCTCATTTTCTAATTAGATTGTTTGTCTC
Organism: Cacajao melanocephalus; assembly: GCA_963573385.1. NCBI lineage: Eukaryota > Metazoa > Chordata > Mammalia > Primates > Pitheciidae > Cacajao > Cacajao melanocephalus. The sequence continues at coordinate 86,419 of CAUYLG010070809.1, forward strand.
TTTACTCTTGAGTCTTGAGAGTTTTTTCATGTATTCTAATCTAGATACAAGTTCTTTATTGGATATGTGGTCTTACAGACATTTTTTCCTGGTATTCTTACTGTTAATCCATAAAACAGTATGTTAAAGAACAACTGAAGATCTCACAAATGTAAATGAGTTTGAATGAAAATGTTGAAAAATAAGGAATACCTTAAAAGACTATAAATAACAGTCATTTCCCAAGTTTTTGTGAAACAATGAGAAATTAGTATTACATTTTAGGTAGCAGAGGCAAGAAGCTTATTGAGATCCATGGGGAAAAGTTACATTTGAGTGCCCCTACACCACATTGATTTATTCTCATTACCTTAAACTGAAACGGGGAATAAGAACATTGAAGTGATTTACTAAGAAGTTTATCAAGCATACGCCAATATAATTATTTTTTAAATCCAACAAGAAAATAGGTGTCAATAAATAACTCATTAATAAGCTAATGGGACTTATTTCCAGTGTATTGAAATTGAAAGAGAAGCTTATTTAAAGATTAAGAAAGACATTAAGGAATGTATTTCAGAAAGATTAAATGGTACTGCTAATGTGCTAAGTATTTACCTCTAAATGAAAGAAAGGTCTAGAATATTTTTAAAACTAAGTGAAAGAAAAGCATTTTACTAGCAAACAAAAACCAAACATTGTGTAATATACTAACTAAATATCAAGAATTATCACTACCACTATTTTTTAAAAACCGATAAGAAAAAGTAAATCTGTTTAATAATGGTGGAAAAATGGATATTTGCTTATTACCTGAGAAAAAAAAATAATTCTCTGGGTAACTTCAAAAATACAACACTTTAGTAATTAAAATAAAATTATAATTAATGGATTAGATTCTGTATCTATGCAGATAAAACAGTAATATAATTAAGCATAATAATGAAAATGGAATCGAGTGTTATTGGTGAGACCTTGCTTCATATTATCTAATTCTAGAAAAACACTGAGCAATAAAGATAATGATTTGTAACAGATGTCTTCCCCTTGTATTAATGGGAATGTGAGCATAGTTTTTAAAGTCATACTAAAACCATCAGCTAACTTGTCTAATCTGAACTACTCTAAAAATTGAATGTTCTGAAAAGCTATTTTAAATAAGAAGTCTGTTTTTGAAAAAACAGTGTTACAGAATGACCCCTATGTTCGGGGGAACCCTGAACCACAAAAATTGAACAAATGTCTTACCTCCATATCCTAAAATAAAAAGGCTGCTTTAATGTTTCCTGATGACAGGAAAACACTGGATGGCTATTCATGTTTGCTGCTAGATTTGGATACAATCAAAGCCAAAGATCCATCCAAGTTCTACATCTGGGAATTGGCATTAGCTAAACAAACACACACACAGGAGTCATTGATTAACCAAGTTTTTATCTCACCACCTAAAATCATTCTCCCAGAATCCTTAGCACTGCATACCTATCAATAATACACACTATTCTATCACCCATATTTGAAAACCCTTCGCATTTCTTCCTCTTTTACTGTTACATCACGCAGCCACATGTTCTGCCAGAATTATGTAAAGGAAGAGGTTCATTTTATCACTGTGGACTAGAAACCAGGGTTTTTGAAACCTTAATGAGTAGAAGCCAGAAAAACTGTCATTTCAAAGCCTCAAGGCCTTTTATTAAGCCTCCTGAGAGGTTGAAGCAGAAATTCGTCTGTGAAACTCATAATTTCTTTGTGGGAAATCAACAGAATGAATTCTTTCATTACACAATGTAAACGATTGATTCCTTGATCTTGAGGAAAACATTGACATCACCATTAGCTGCTTTTATGCCTTAGAAAAGATGTTTTAGACAGTTGAGTGTGCTGTTCAAAAATGCAGTAGCACTCCACCTATGAGCCAGCCTTGTTTGGAGAGGAGAGGAGAGAAGAAAGAGAGGTGTATGAGAGACAGGGCATTAGGTCAGGTTCTGTCTGATGGAGGCAACGTACTGTATTTCAAATTATTCCTTGTTATTGTGGAGGAATTTGGGGGTTGTGTATTTGCTTTCAATTTGTTTTGTTTCACTGCCTTTTATTATAGTAAGTGGAGATCTGACATTGAAAAAAATTGCCAGAAAATATTTCAATTCACCTTGGAGGAAAGATGTGGCTGTCCTCCACAGGTTCTCATGCTGTGATTTTTCAAAAGGCAATTAAGCCAGAATGCACAGATGTGGGCCTGCTGGGCACTATCCTACAAGACCTTGTGTGGTCCTCTGAAGGGAGAGGACATTCCTGTTGCCAGCATCTTAAACCAGAAAATAGTCTAAGAAATTCCTCCTTCTCTCTCTGAGTTGCATGGTAATTGGGCTTTGGCGCCAAAGTAACTTGCAGACTGGGAGGATGTCAAGCTGGGGGGTTCAGGCCAGAGGTCAAATTGGGACGGTGAGATGTGAAAGAATAGTCAAATCTCATAGCTGGTTATAAATTAAGTTCCATGGTGTTTTCCCTGAACTTCAATGAAGTCCTAATAAAATACATGGTTTGCTCTCAACTCTGTACAGGAAGCTAAGTGAACTTCCTAACCTAATTAGGAATGATGTGATGAAAGACAAAGCAGGCCAGAACAATGAAACCTTTGTTTCAGGCTGTAAGAGTTGACTGGAGCTTCAAGAGCTAATAGACAAAGGCCTTGGTGGAGCTGCTTGACAAGGAGCCTGTAGCAGAAGAGCTGGTGAGAAATATACCACCAAACAGACATAAGACAGGGCTCTCAGGAAGAACAAAAAGGTGAGGCGGGCAGGCTGGATGAGGGCCTAACATTCTAAAAGTCCAAGCAGTTGCAAACCCAACCTCAATTATCATTTACAGTTAAATAGAAAATTCAGACTGATATGCGCTGGAAATGTACTTACTAATACAATGTCTTTTCAATTAATTCCGTCCCGCTGCATCCCAGCACCATCACTCTGGTCCAGCTCCTCACTGCCTGATGGCCAGATTCCTGCAACAACGTAGAATTTAGAAACCCAATTACTCTTCTGACATATGGACTTAACAACACCATGATGTTAATCTTCACAAAACATTGACTTCATCATAGGATTCTTCCACCCACACAAATCATAGGCAATGGCACAAAATTCCACATCTTGGATCATCAATGATGATGCTAGTGACAAGAGGCAGGAAAACACAGGCTTTAAAGAGTATGAAAGAACTAACTGATAACCTGGGCTGAGACCTTTGCGTAAAAGTAGAGACTAGGAATAGACTTTGCACATCTCAATCCTGTGAGACAAGCAAGAAGGGGAATGGGAACAAGAGTTCTTATCAGTGAGTACGGTGAAGGTATACAGAAGAGGCCTGTGCTGGAGACCCCCAGGCAAGCACATAAGACCGTAGCTGCCTTAGCTGAGAACTGGAGGCTTCAGCAGCCTCGACCCTCTAGCAGGATGCAGTGCAGACTTGCCCAGATGTCTTGAAAACAACATGTGTGATTTATTTCCCCAATCAGAAGTTGAAAAGAAAATGCAATATGGTAACATTGTTTTCCAATTGGGATTGCTGGTGGCTAACAGAACACCATAAGCCACGTGTAATTGCATGTTTATGAAAAACCTGCTGCATGCTGGTCCCTAAGGCAGCATAGAGGAAGAATTGGAAGCCACAGGCCATGCCCTCCTATTGCCAAGAACTAGAAGTTAAGTATTCAAGAGACTTTTATAGGAAAATATAACAGGCTCCCCAGTAAAAGTGAGATAAGCTACTGTTGGAACATATAAGGAGTTCCATGAAACTGGGACCCAAGGGGGACACAGGAGGACTGCCTGGAGGAAGTGACATCTGAGCTGAGATACCATGATTAAGCAGGTGCTGGCCTAATATAAAAGGAGGGTGACTTCTTAGGGCTGCTGCAGCAAATTACCACAAGCTCAGTGAATTGAAGCAATAGGAACTTCTTTCCAGGTTGTGAAGGCTAAAGTCTGAAATCGGTATCATCAGGCCCAAGATGTCAGATGTGTTCCCTTTGGAGGTTTCAGGATATCTCTTCCTTGCCTCTTTCAGCTTCCAGGGGCTGCCGGCATTTCTTGGCTTGTTCTCATGTCACTCCAGTCTTTGCCTCCAGCTTCACATTGCCCTCTCCTCTGTGTGGGTCATGTCTCCCTCTACCTCCCTCGTTAAAGGACACTTAGGATTACACTTAGCATCCCCAGATAATCCAGGATAATCTCTCCATTTCAAGATGCTAACTAAATCATATGTAAAAGGATTCTTAACTTTTTTCTGTGTAAGGTCACATCACTTGTTCAGGAATTAGAACATGGTTATTTGCGAGGGGTGGGTCACTTTTCTACCTACCACAGAAGAGACAGAGGCAGGGCATTCTAGGAAGTAAATGAGTACATAAGGTGTGTGCAAAGGCTCAGAAATGTGAGAGAGGGTTAGGGGATTTGGGGAGAGCAGAGAGTTTAATATGGCTTCGGTGTTGGTTGCAAGTTAGCAGTGGAGGGAAAGAAAGCTGGAGAGGTAAGAAGCACCTACGATATAAAAGGTTTGCAATCTAAAGGAGAAATGCCCAAGAAAGCACCACTGCCTGGGCACCCTGGTGCGTCACTGAGCATTAGAAACTGCCCTGGGGACATGGACGGAGCAGGAGAAAGGGTTCCATTGCAAGGATTAGCATCGTCATGCATCAGAGGAATACATGGGCCTCTTCTTCAGGGAACCGAATGCACTCCAGGTGACTGGGTCTTTTTGGGGGAGCTTAGAAATAAGAGTTAACTGCTAAACCCCAGCTGCTTCTTACCAGAGCCACTCAGCCATTCCTCTCTGAAACATTTCAAGGTGGAATTTGTAGTTGGGATAATGTAGCTTATGTAAGCTGTATTTCTCTAGGAATTCTTGCTCACAAATATATATATGGATGGCTAGAGAAATATTTCTCCCAAAAGTTTCTTCATCCTATCCAGTCACTACACCCACCAAATTTTTTTCATTTTTCTGGTCAAGGTGTAGTGACTGAAGGGCCTCTGCACCATCCTCCTTATCCTCTTATAGTTACGTTGCTTCATGTAAAAGAGACACACAGAAAGGATAGAGAAAGATGGAGGATGGAAGGACAGAGAGAGACAGAAAAGGAGAATACATGGGTGAGTAAGTTCACTAAGTATTTACCAAAGTATTTACTGTGTGCCAGGTACCATTCAGATTATGCAGAAAACAGAGATCAAAGACATAGGGAACTCATACCCCAGAAGTTTCGTGTTGTCCTTCCCGTGTCCCGCTCCTTGCTTAGCACTGGGCTAGGCTCTTTGTATACATTATTTCCTTATACCCCACAGAAATGGAGATGAAACAAGAGGTAAGAGAGAGGGATGGAACTGCCCTCAAGATAGAGGCAGAAGTAGAAATGAGGAAGGTCTATCTGAAAATTATCTGGATGTTACCTTGCCTTTAGAACCCAATTTCCTACAGCCATTTGTTGCAGATTCCATGCTGGAATCAGATGGTTTTCCGGAAACCCCAGCCAAGTAAAGCAAAAGAGTTCCAAGGATAAATAAAGGAAAAGTTCGTAAGTTTGACCAGCACTTTTGGCCGTGGTAAAGTGATATGGACTTGGCTGGATACTCCTGGTTATTTATAGAGCAAGTGAACACTAAAACATGCTGCAATTGCAGATGGCTGGGCCAGATGATCTGTCACAGTCCCTTCCAATTCCATTTATTTTGTGATTTTTTATTTTTGTCCTAGTACCTATCACAAGGGCTAATAAGTGAACCGTTATTATGAAGGAGAAAAAAGCCCAGACAAAAATTTTGTATAGATTTTGTATAGTAAAATCAAACAATATGAAGGGAGGAAATGCATTTTTTTAAAGGAAGGAATAATTGCATTTCTAATTTGATAAAACCTAATCAACAAGAAGCTCTTCTAGTCACTTGTCCATAAAGAGATTCCTATGACTATGAAACCATAAGACCTGAGGCCATCAGAAGAGCCCCTCTCATTTTACAGAAAAGGCTACTGTGGTCCAGAAAGGTGACATGATACTCCCAGCTCTTCTGACTCCTGTCCAAAGCTCTTTTATCCAAACTGCTGTTCAGATCATTTTAATAGAGATTATAATCTCAATTAAGGAACTCTTAGAAAATTCTAGTCCTAGTAAAAGTTAAAATAGATACATTTGATATGCTGTTTGTGATTTGTGCTTATAATTTTATATATAAATTCATATAACATTTAATGATTATCTATAGAGACAACTTCTCCTAACTCATAAGTTAAACCAAGAAGCTGTTTAACTCTTTTAGAAGTACATAACACTAAAGTAAATTATGGCCTCAGTGGTCCATTATGTTATGTCTTATTTAAATAATTTCTAGAGAAACAACTGAAATCTGGAGCTTGGCTCACATCTGAGCTCCCCCTGGAATTGAGAGCAACAGTCTGACAATGAAATACCCTAGCTAGAAACTTTCATTCATCTGCATAAACATAAGGAAAATATTTTATTTGAGGTACTATAGGACTCAAGTATTTTTTCCTAGGTTTCCTTGTTTTTAACAGGAATATGAGATTTTTCAGACAAGAAACATCTTTCTGGGTTTTGAGACTAAGAGGAGAACAAGATATTGTTATCAAGAGCAAACAAAAAAAAGCATAAACATGCCAGGTGAGAAATCAAGTCAATCAGTTGTTGATTATTCTCTTTCTTCCTGCTGTCCAGCAAAACAACACTTCAATCATCCCATTAAAATGTCAAACATCTACCAAAACAGAATTGGACAGAGAGATTATATTGAGCCATGCTCACTTCTCAATCCTACGCAAAAAACAGAAGGGAAGCCACTGATCAGCCTTGTGACAGATATGTTATTATCTCAACAGGAAGAATCTGTCTTTATTTATGAAGAAAATCAATGCCCACAAGAGGTTCTTAGTGCTAGTTTTAGGAGAGAAAAGTGCATTATGACCATGATAAAATAACCTTGTAGTAAATAGCATAGTAAAGAACTTAACATTTATTGAGTACTTACAATTTGTTAAGTACTTGAATTGCTTATTTAGTCCTCACAAAAATCCTTTAAGGTGCCCATCAGGCAAAAAGGAAAGAAATAGAAAGAAAAGAAAACAAGTCTACTATGGTTAATAGCCCCAGTCTACAAATAAGAAAAGCTATGAAAGAAAACCAGGTCTCTCTTCCCCCAAATTTGTACCCCTGCATTACTTAGAGCTTTTTCTCATCAAACAATGCAAAAGGAGCATTCAAATAAGCTTTTGAGGATATGAGGTGACCTTCTTCTTTCAACACAAGAAAATAAATTTTGAATAAGGAAATCTGAAATTTCTATTGTTATAATTGTGTTAATTTCAGAATTCTTTACCCAAGAATTTTGAGGATTTGTGGTCACGAATTTACAGCAATCATTAAGGAAAATCTTGGATGATTTATTTTGCCTCAGATTCTGTAGCCCTTGCCAAGTAAAACTTTTGTCATCTGAGAACACCAACATTTGTTCCCAGTTCTCTGGAGGGCATTAGAGTCAAAAAAAAAGTTGTATGAGTATGTTCTCTAAATGGATTTTCCTCAACAATCACTGAATATCTAACAAGACAGCAAGAAGTTGTGATGTATGAGTTTCTAACTGATGGGACGTCTATTGACATCCACACAGGCTCTGAACCGGAGGAAATTGTACAGTGTCTGTCACGGGGTTTCACATGCTATTTTAAGCACTTGTGACGAGGAAGATTTTCTACCAAATAGGATGCACCCAAGAGAGACAAAAACTATTAAACTTTTTGATTGCTCTAAAAAATCCTATTTAGCATTACTTTAAAATAACTTACTACTGGAAAGAGAAATAACAACTCAGAAATCATAGCATGTGTGTAAACCAATTTATGAAGCCATTTCAGAAAAGTTTTTGGTTTTTTGTTTTGTTTCGATTTGTGTGTTTTTTTTTTTTTTTTTGAGACGGAGTCTCACTCTGTCACCCAGGCTGGAGTGCAGTGGTGCAATCTCAGCTCACTGCAACCTCTGCTCCCAGGTTCAAGTGATTCTTCTGTCTCAGCCTCCTGAGTAGCTGGAACTACAGGCACATACCACTATGCCAAACTAATTTTTGTATTTTTAGTAGAGACGGGGTTTACCATATTGGCCAGGCTGGTCTTGAACTCCTGACCTTGTGATTCACCCATCTTGGCCTCCAAAGTGCTGGGATTACAGACGTGAACCACTGCGCCTGGCCCAGCAAAGTTTTATAATAGATAATAACAGGCAATTGTGTGTGTGTGTGTGTGTGTGTGTGTGTTTCCTTATATAATCTTTTTGCTGTATTGTGAATGTCAAATTAATTAAAGATGGAAACTATACAATCCAAAATATCATCTCTGTGTGACTCCAGGTTAGGTGTTAGAGCCTTCCTGACTACTGGTAAAGCTAGCCCACAGTGCCCCAGGACCACAACCAGATGCTAAGCCGTGGACCCACAGAGGCTTCTGCATGCACTTCCCCATTGTGAGAGCTGGATATGGAAGCTCTGATTTGTCCACCCATGCCAGGGCCTCAGACAGACTAAGGACACTTTCCTGATCCTCTGACTTTCACTTTGAGACCTTCACTTCCCCAGTCCCTCTCACAGCTGTGAAAGGACTAAGTTTTATAATTTATTTATTCCATAATATGCATAGTGGCTCTGCATTTCCAGATGAATTTTGACTGATACAGTTACACATATTACACACATTACATACATACATGCACACATGCATATATCTACATATATGCTATATAATTCTTTATTAAATTCCTTATACACTACATGTTCTTATAAATAGGTTCCTAAGTTATTTGCTATATCCTCAATACCTAGTATAATATCTGATATAAAATGTATATGCAATATTTATTGGATGCAAAATGAATGGCTAGATGTTGAACCTGGAAGGCAGAGGTTGCAGTCAGCTGAGATCATGCCACTACGCTACAGCCTGGGCAACAGAAGGAAAATGTGAAGCTAGTACAGGCTGCCTCATAAGGCTTTAGGAAAGAAGCCATCTTTATAACATGAAATTGCAAGATGAAATAGCAAACGCTGATGTAGAAGCTGCAACAACTGTCCAGAAAATTTAGCTAAGATAATTGATGAAGGTGGCAACACTAAACAACATGTTTTCAATGTAGATAAAACAGCCTTCTACTGGAAGAAGATATCATCTAGGACTTTCATAGCTAGCAAGATAATGCCTGACTTCAAAGGACAGGCTGACTCTCTTGTTAGGAACTAACATAGCTGCTGATTTGAAGTTGAAGCGAATGCTCATTTACCATTTTGAAAATCTTAGGGCTAAGAATTATGCAAAATTGATTCTGCCTTGGCTCTATAAATGAAACAACAAAGCCTTGATTATAGCATACCTGTTTACCACATCACTTACTAAATGTTTTAAGCCTACTGTTGAGACCTATAGCTCAGGGGGAAAAAAAAGGAAGAAGATTGCTTTCAAAATATTTCTACTCATTGACAGTGTACCTTGTCACCCAAGAGCTCTGATGGAGATATAGAAAGAGGTTAGTGTTATTGTGATGCCTGTTAACATATCATATATTCTTCAGTCCATGATGGATCAAGGAGTGATTTCAACTTTCAAGTCTTATTATTTAAGAAATACATTTTGTAGGACTATAGCTTCCATAGGTACTGATTCTTCTGATGGATCTGAGCAGAGCGAATTGAAAACCTTCTGGAAAGCATTCGCCATTCTAGATGTCATTAAGAATATTCAGATTCATAGGAGGAGGTCAAAATGTCAACATTATCAAGAGTTTGGAAGAAGTTGATTTCGACCCTTGTGGATGATTTGAGGAGTTCAAGACTTCAGTGAAGGACGTAACTATAGATGTTGTGGGAATAGCAAAATAACTTTAGAAGTGAAGTCTAAAGATGTGACTGAATTGCTACAATCTTATGATAAAACTTTAATGTAGGAAGAATTTCTTCTTATGAATGAGCAAAGAAAGCAGTTTCTTGAGGTAGAATCTCTTCCCGATGAAGTTGCTCTGAATATTGTTGAAATAATAACAAAGGATTTAGAATATTACATAAGCGTAATTGAAAAGCAGTGGCAGTGTTTCAGAGGGTTGACTCCAGTTTTGAAAGAAGTTCTATTGTGAATATTATGCTATCAAACATCACTGCATACTACAGAGAAATCTTTCATAAAAGGAAAAGTCCATTGATATTGCAAACTTTATTGTCTTATTTTAAGAAATTGCCACAGCCACCCGAGTCCTCAGAAACAACCACCCTGAGCAAGAAGCAGACATCCACATCAAGGCCAAACCCTCCACAAGCAGAATGATTATGACTCCCTGAAGGCTCAAAGGATTATTAGCATTTTTTAGCAGCAAAATATTTTTAAATTAAGGTATGTACATGTTTTAGACATAATGCTATTGCACACTTAATAGAGTACAGAATAGTGTAAACATAACTTTCATATGCATTGGGAAACAAAAAAATTTCTGTGTCTCACTTTATGGCAATAATCACTTTATTGTGTTTGGTCTGTAACCAAACCCATACTGTCTTCAAGGTATGCCTGAATATCATTAACTGCTTATTGACATTCCACCACAACCCCATCTCTGTGTCATACATCTAAGATTGTTATGCTGCATTCTACTATGTTTATCTTTTGGAAATAGATTAGAAAAATGCCAGATACCTGTGGTTAGGAGTCTCCCTATGTAAGAAAAATGTCTTCAAAGAGACATTTTTGAAGACATACACCAGCATCCGGTGGTTGAAAGCACTGGTATCTGCTGATTTAGTGCAATTCTTATTACAGTCTGGTGAGGCTGACTCACGGAGACTGGGGAAAGACCAATCCTGGTGCCTCCACTCTTGGTCCTGGAATTTCCTTTATTTTTTATTTTTATTTTTATTTTTTGAGATGGAGTCTTGCTCTGTCACCCAGGCTGGAGTGCCGTGGCGTGATCTCGGTTCCCTGCAACCTTCACCTTCCGAGTTTGAGCAATTCTCCTCCCTTAGCCTCACAAGTAGCTGGGATTACAGGAGCCTGCCACCATGCCCAGCTAATGTTTTATGTTTTTAGTAGAGATGAGGTTTCACCAGGTTGGCCAGGCTCATCTCGACCTCCTGACCTCAAGTGATCCACCCGCCTTGGCCTCCCAGAGTGCTGAGATTACAGGCGTGAACCACTGCACCCGGCAGGTCCTGGAATTTGGAGGGAACATGTCATGGAGAGTTAGAGCAGCTTCCACCATCTGGAAGAAGGCCAAGAACTAAGAATGACATGTATAATAGAACACAGGACAGTGGGCAAGTCATATGTTGTAATTCAGATTATTCAGTTTGTATCATCCCACATTGATAAGCTTTGGAGTAGTACCACAAAGACAAAGGCTGTGGCTATTCCTCTCACCAATAAACCTCTAATCTTAACTCAACGCCTGGCATAAAGAAGCACCCCATAAATGTTTGTTAAATGATGAGTGAAAGAATTTTTTCTCATAGCATCACTCAAATCTTATTTAAGCAGTATAACCTTGTCTAGTTGTGCCATGGAGACAAAGAAAAAGAATTTGTACTCGATTTTGCTCTAGAGCATTAAGGAACAGCAGTATCTGCCTCCCACACTGTAGCCCTGAAACCAGTTAGGGTGACCAGCACAGCAGTCAGGAGCAATGTACTCCCAAAAATAGATAAATTCATGGAAAAAAGATGAGAATGCTATAGTCCAGTCATTTCTTCCACCAGAACATTCTCCTTCTTTGGTCAATTTTAAAGATTCTAATTTCTCTGCTAATATAGGAGAGTCATTCATTATTTAGCATTCAGTGTATTGAAAAAATACCACTGTTTTCTTTTATCTGCTGCAGATTCATCAAAACTAAATGAAATGTGTCCGTCTCCTCCTCAGAAGAATAGTCCAGCATTTAATTTATCCTCCCAGTACCTGGGTTTTCCTGGACATTCATAGGAGGATACCTTTTCAGTGTAAGTATCGAAAAGGAGATATCAGGGATAGGTTCACCTTTGTAGACAGTCCTTAAATAGGCATTTGGTTTCCAATGGTTGCTCTGGAGTTCTCTAACTGGTGGCCCAAAGACATGTTTTGTTTTGTTTGTCTGACGTGTTCAGTGTTCTAAAAGTTGTGAATTGGCTACAGTGGAGAGAAAACAATAGGACTGTCCAATGAGAGAAATGGAGGTCAGGTTTTTTTTTTGTAATAAAAATTGTACATATTTAAGGTACACAACATAAGGTTTGGTTTTTATATACATATATAGTGAACTGAATATTATAGTCAAGCTAATTAATATATACATTTCTTCACAGTTGCCATTTTGTGTGTGAGACAGAATACTTAAGATCTACTTTCTTAGGAAATTTGCAGTATACGATACATTATTAGTAACTACAGTCCTCACGCTGCACATTTACCCTCTAGAACTTATTCACCCTACATGAACAAAACCACCATTTGACCAACATCCCCCATTTCCCCCTTTCCCTGTCCCTGGTAAATACCCTTCTCTCTGCTTCTAAGAATTCAACTTTTTATCTTCCACATATAAGTGAGATCACGCAGTATTATTTTTCCTCTGTCTGGCTTATTTCACTTAGCGTGATGTCTTCCAAGTTCATCCTTGTTGTTCCAAATGGCAAGATTTTCTTTTTTTTAAAAACCAAGAAATATCACATTGTCTTCATCCATTCACGTGACAATGAACACAGATTGTTTTCATATCTTGGCTACTGTGAATAACGCTGCAATGAACATGGGACTGCAGATACTTCTCTGAGATATTAATTTCATTGCTGGGCTATACACCCAGAAATGGTATGGCTGAATCATAGGGTAGTTCTATTTTTAATTTTTTGAGGAACCTCCATACTGTTTTTCCAGAATGCCTGTAACAATTTATAATACTACCAACAATGAACAAGGGCTCCCTTTTTACCGCATCCTTGCCAATACTTGTTATCTTTTGTCTTTCTAATAGCGGTCATTCTAACAGATGTGAGATGAGATCTTGTTGGGCTTTTAATTTGCATTTCTCTGATGATTAATGATGTTAAGCACCTTTTTATACACCTATTAGCCATCTGTATGTCTTCTTTAGAAAAATGTCTATTCAAATCCTTTGCCCATTTTTTTAGCAAGCTTATTTGGTTTTCTGCTACTGAGCTGTATGGGTTCCTTATATGTTTTAGATACCAACCCCTTATCAAATAAATGGTTTGCAAATATTTTTCTCCCAACCCATGGGGTGCCTTTTCATTTTGTTGATTATTTCCTTGGCTGTACAGAGCTTTTTACTTTAATGTGGTCCCACTTGTTTATTTTCACTTTTGTTACCTGCCTCTGTTCGTTCCTATATATTGAAAATCCTAAAATTCCATTAAAAACTATTAGAACTAATAAATTTAGTAAAGTTACGGGATACAAAAATCAACATACAAAAGTCAGTAGCATATCTTTAAACCAACAGCAAATTATCCAAAAAGGGGAATCAAGGAAACAATCCCTGTTATGATAGCATCAAAAAGAATAAAATAATTAGGAATAAATTAACCAAGGAGATGCAATAATTGAATGCTAAAAACTATAAAACTTTGATGGAAAAAAATTGAAGAAACAAATGGATGGAGAGTTATCTTGTATTCATGGATCAGAAGACTTAATATTGTTTAAGTATCTATACAACCCAAAGTGACCTTTAGATTCAATGCAATTCTTATTGCAATTCCAGTAGCATTCTTCACAGAAATAGAATAAAAGCAATCCAATAAAATTTGCATGGAACCACAAATGACCCCAAATAGCCAAAGCAATCTTAAGAAAGGAGAACAAAATATAAGGCATCACACTTCCTGATTTCAAATTATATTACAAAGTTATAATAATTAAAACATGATGGTATGGCCAGATTAACAGAATACAGATCCCAGAAATGAATCCAGGCATAGATGATCAACTAATTTTCAACAAAGGTGCCAAGAATACACAATGAAGAAAACAGTCTGTTGAATGGCAAAGTGATGGTATCTTGAAGCAAAACCACCAACCATTAGGGGCAGGTTTGCATATATCAGTTGGAAAAACTGGATAGCTACATGCAAAAGAATTTGTACCATTGTCTTATACCATACACAAAAATGAATTTAAAGACTTAAACATAAAACCTGAAGCCATAAAATTCCTAGAAGAAAACATAAGGAAAAAGTTCCTTTCTTAGCATTGGTCTCGGCAATGTTATTTTGGACATGACACCAAAGGCACAGGAAACAAGAGCTCAAGTTCTCGTTAAGGAGCTGACCAGCACCCAGTGAGCCCAACCTCCCTTGGAACCAGGAGTTCCTTCCCTTAAGAGGGCAAAGTCAACATCTCATGACTTTGCTGGGTAGCAGCTGCCTTTCCCAGCTGCCATTCCCAAACAACTTCCTGTATAGCTGCTGTTTTACTCCAGACTGCTTGGTACCCAAACTCAAATCTTTATTTCCTGCACCCAGATATTTTGTTATACTTGCATTATGAGAAGGTAAAGTAGCATGTTGCATAGTTCGTCCCCAAGAACATGACTCCTATGTATCTAGAAGCCTCAGCTGGCTCCAGCCTGCTCTCCTGGGCGTGATGAAAGAACAGGAAACTTTATGCCTATTTTTCGTAATCTTCAACTTCATAAACTACCCACCCCATGAAAAAGTTTGTTTCTTAATCCCCTTCATCCAACACTGTAGCATTTATCTTCATTTACCTTGTCATGCCTCCTCATTACCTGCATTTAAAACTTGAGAGATTCCATACGAAAATCTGGATTTCCAATGTGTCTTAAAGCAGCCTACTTTCCCAAATGGCAGCAAACAGCTAGATCTCAAAAGCCAGTGGTCGACTGTTTCTTGAATTTAAGCTGCAACTGTCATGTAACATGAGGCTAACCTTGTGATTTGCCTGACTGTAGAGTATGAGGAATGTGAATTATTTCTTGGACTTGGAGCACTACCCTATATTTACTACCACATACACTCATTGGATTCCTGTCTGGTCCCTGTAGGTTATGAATAGGTTGTGATACTGATCTAAATCCACTACAAGATGTAACCAGATTGTCTAAAGGGGAAAGTGAAGGAGACCTTCTGTTTTGAGTGCAGGTGAAAGAGTCACCCTGAGGAATGGGAAATGGGAGAGAGTTCATGGTTTCCAAAGAGACAGACCTGTGAGCTGTGGGAAGGGACATTGCCAGCACACTTTGCAGCAGCCTGCCCTGAGCAGCAATTCCAGAGAGGCGTTAGAGAACCAGCCTTCCACAAGGCATTACATGGAGCTAGGAGTGATGGCCAAAAGACATCCTTCAGGACAGACAACTTCAGAAGTTGCTTCATGTAACCCAAAATAAGGAGCTATGAAAACCAACTAGCACTGGGCTTCCCATCCACAGTGGTGAGGCTGGATCTTTAATTGTGCCTTGGATGAATGCAGAGCTAGCCTATCCCTGTGCCAGACAGCTTCTATTTGGCCCTCCAGAGCCACTTTCCTCTTTTTCCATTTTGGTCACTGCTCCAGGGAAGCTTATTTATGGATGACATCAGTAGGCTCCCAAGTCCTCTGAGTTTCAGTTGAGTTTGGTTAATGGGGACCCCAGATGATTCTGTGAAGAAGAGTAGGGGCTCTCTCCCTGCATGATCATCTCAAGCTGGAGATGCCCCACCATCCAAAGATGACTGATTTTCTTAAGGTGGCTAGAGCTCCACCGGTACCTCTAAGTTCTGCATGCCTGAGGGTGGTAACACTCTGCTGCTAGCTCCAGGTTATGACACCATGCCCCGCAGTTCCCCTAAACCACACCTTCTTAAACAGAGCATTTCAAATGGATGAAGAAAGCTTCATTGGATTAGCCTGTTTCAAACACACCATCTGTTTCCTGGGGGACCTTGACAGATACAACCCCAATGTGACGGAACAGTTCACACCTATTACAGTATGAGAAACAGCATTACAGTAGTAGGAGTAGCAGGGCTGGGATCAGAAGCTGACCATTGAATGAGATCGCTCCCAGATCTAGAACATAGCTTTGCCAGGGATCACAAAGCTTCACAACCAGGAGCACACACATGATTACGGTAGAAGTTATAAGTTATATTGGTATGAAAGCTGTCGCCTTTATATTTAAATTAAGCATTTCAAACATAGAACTCTATTCAATAAGAAGATTCAAATAGTAATTACCAACTAAAGGAGAAAAATAAGAGGGAAACAGAAAAGGAGATATTTTATAAAGAGAGATAAAAAACAGAGAACTACAAAGAAAAAGAGATGAAAAAAATACATAGCACATAGAATTTGGGCTTTCCAATAGGACAGGGCCAGGGATGCTCTGGGTTTGGCTGGAGAAAGGCTTCTGTATAGTAGTTGTATTCTTTAAGGTAAAGCATGGGCTTCAAGGTGTTATCTACCGGTGCACAGAAGGCTTGTCCTCTAGATTCTGCATCCTTTGCAACTTTTAAGCATCATGCTGAATGTGGGGTACAAGGCAGGATCCAGACAGGTTAATACACACTTGGAAGAGGGAGCAAGAGAAGGGCTATTTCCCTGTTTATAACTGAAATACTTGAGAAGGGTCGAGGAACTTATCCACCTTTAGGTTCAAAGACTATGGATGTGGCATAAGAAAACCCAAACCCAGTCTTCTACTTGGGTCCCTGCCTCAAAGTCATACCTTTACAGCTGTGTCTGCCTTTGTTTATGCACTGGGCACCAGATCCTCTCTTTACAGTGGAAATCTCAAGGTCAGGTCTGCTAGTAGGATAGAATGTTCACAAACAGCATAGAGCTGTGTGTAATCGTGTGAGGGACTTGTTTTGTGTGAAAGTTTAAGAAATAGCTGCTATAAGATTTAGTCTTGGCCAACCACGGTGGCTCCAACCTGAAATCCCAGCACTTTGAGAGGATCACTTGAGCTCACGAGTTCAAAACCAGCCTGGGCAACAGGACAAAACCCTGTCTCTACCAAAAAAAAAAAAAATAGCCAGGCGTGGTGTGCACACCTGTGGTCTCAGATACTTAAGAGGCTGAGGTGTGAGGATGGCTCGAGCCTGGAAGACAGAGGTTGCAGTGAGCACAGATCACACCACTGCACTCTATCCTGGGCAACAGAGCAAGACCCTGTCTCAGAGAAAAGAAAACAAACAAAAAAAAAGATGTAGTCTCATGAAGGTCAATAGCCTGGTTAAGCTGAAAACAGAAAGTAGAATATCTGAGTTGTGGTGTTAGTGTACAGTTTGGGCATTGTTCATGACTACTGGCCAGGGGCTAATGTACAGAGATAATGTGTGGGCTTGGAACTGGAGCACTCCACATAGGAGCCTCCAAATTCTAGACAGGACTTGCAGTCACTACTCACAGATGAAATCATCCTGTGAATTATTTCTTGAACTTGGAGCACTTCCTATTGGCAATGGAGCCAATCTTCCTCATTAGACCAGCCCTCTGGCTCTAAACTTCACAAAGAATTTACAGCGTTGTAACAGAATTTAAGTGCATTCAACTCAGTGTGAATCACACGCATAACATTTGTGCTATGGTTAAATGATTAAAAGAATCCAACTTTTATATTGTTTAAGACAAAGCCTTCTGGAATTGATTCAAGGGCTGGAATTAATTCAGGAGCTGCCCCATAACTTTGGAGATGCATTTATCCATCATTTGCCATTGGTTACACATTGCCTCAAGGAACATTACCACCCCAAAACCCCCACTTCTGGGCTCCCTCTGTGTCCTATATTGTGTCATCGGAAAGCCCTAGAGCCAAAAGCAAAAGTCACACAATGCATGCTTGAGGCATGTTACTGTCAGCACAATGTGAGTCAGACTGCCCAAATCTAGCTAGTTCCTCTATGTATAGCTCAAATCAGAAGTAAGTCCAACCAGGTGTGGTGGCTCACACCTGTAATCCCAGCACTTTGGGAGGCCGAGGTGGGCAGATCACGAGGTAGAGAGATCGAGACCATCCTGGCCAACAAGGTGAAACCCCGTCTCTACTAAAATTACAAAAAATTAGCCGGGCGTGGTGGTGCGTGCCTGTAGTCCCAGCTACTCTGGAGGCTGAGGCAGAATTGCTTGAAACCGGAAAACTGAAGTTGCAGTGAGCCGGGATCGCACCA
>CAUYLG010070811.1:0-16348 GCA_963573385.1 Cacajao melanocephalus
TTATATCAAATCTGCTCCTACCAAAGACATCAAAAATATGGTCTGCCCACCCCAACCTTTCTTGAATAATTGGACAATTCCTATTCAGTCTTCAGATGATTTCATATTTTGCTTCCTCAATGATACCTTCCATAGCATTAATTAAATTATGCTGTCACAGTACTCTGTATTTACCCTTCTTTGCATTTATCAACATAGATGATAATTCAATACTTACTTTGTTGTTGCTCGAAAGCACATCACTCTATGATGGTACAGTTAAATGAAAATTCTGACCAAGAAGCATTACTGAGTACTGACAGTAATACTATCAATACAAAGCAAAACTTATCAGAAGAAATCTGCTTATTGCATCTTTCCCCTAAAGACCCATTCAACAATGTGACAGCTCTAATCTCTTTTTCACATTTCTCTGCATAAAACAATCTGAATTCTACCTCCAGCTAATCAACTATCCTCTTCAATTCTTACTCAATTATCTTGCTACATCTTTATTATATATATAAATCTAGTATTTTCTAGCAGCATGAAAAAAAGCCTTCTAAGAAGGATAGAGACCAGATAAATGGGAAAGGGTTATAAACTCTTCACTGTTTAATTTATAACCTTTACTATTTACTCAGTCCCTATGTTTCTTAGATCTCTTACCTATAAGTGAAGGAGTGAGTGAATGAATAAATGTTTAAAAAAGAGACTGGTGATGACTTCATGAGTCACTGAGAATATACCAAGAAAGAAGAATGAAAATTGATAGAATGAAATATGTGTGTTATTTTAAGGTTTTAAAAGTCTGTCCTTTCTTGCGAGATCTAAGTCACTAGATACTAATATTTTTATTTAATTTTTCTATGGTAGAGATCTAGGAAGAACATAATTGTGACATGTAATATAATTACTTCCTGATTTGATGTGTCATTTTAATTAATTTGGGGTTAAGTTCCCTTACTATAGGATAATATGGTGGGATTCATGCTATCTTTTTAGTTTTCCCATTACTCTGGGGAGGAGAAGAGACAGTACTTAAGCTTTTCATAGTAAAGTTTCTAAGCTGATGAAAATTCAAGGTTAGCACAGTTTTGTTTTGTTTTGTTTTTTGTGGTTCAAGTAAGACACATACTATCTGAGGAATATTTAGGCAATCAAATATATTTTTAGAACTGTCTCAGAGACTTTTTTCTCTGACAAAATAATAGTTTCTAGGAAACCATTGAAAGACTATTTTTTTAGTTTGTTTCATGACTGCAACATTTTAAAAACCATCAGTACTTATTTTTTACTGAAATATTTCTCTATTCAAAACAAGCAGATGCACTCTGACTCAACATCAAACTCAAAATTATTACTGTTTATATCCAAGATTATCAAGTGGCTACACTTACATATGCCTGCTGTTTGTCAACACTTCCTCCTCACCTGGCCAAGTGCACAGTGACTTTGTTTGACATCATTTGGCACACCAATTCTCCAAGTTTAATTCTTTAGGCCAGCATAGTTGTGAGTTTCTTCAGTCCTTCCCCTCCTCTGGATCATTTCAGAATACCTCCTCTTTAAAAGGGGAACTGTTGCCCAATTCTCTAGGGTTCAAGTCCCTAAGCATAAATCTCCAGTAAGGTACTCATGGATTTTTCTCTCCAAAATAACTTCTTGAGAATTTCATGCCCCAGGGAATAATGAAGAAAATTTGATACACTTCTATTTCTACTTAATGCCAAATGTTAAGTTTGTAATGAATTCATAGACTTAAGTAACTAATTATTCTAAACCAGGAGTTGGCAATTTTTTTCCATAAAGAGCCAAATAGTAAATATTGTTGGCATTGTGAACCACATGATCCCTTTCACAACTATTCAACTCTACCATTGTAGCTCAAAAGCAGCCATAAACAATTCATAGATGGATGAGTGTGATTATGTAACAATAAACTCTATTTACAAAACTGCTGGTGCACCAGGTATGACCCATAGGCCACAGTTTTCTGAGCCCTCTTCTAAACTAACCATTAACATTTGGTAAGCATACTGGCATATATGAAAAAACATGGCTTTTGAAGTCAGGCCAACATGTATTCATATCCTGGCACTGGCAATTTGTATAATTTGGGATACATGATAATACCTATTTAAGTGTTCTTTGTCACCTGTTAAAGGAAATTGTATCTCCCATCCCATACGTGTTCTATGAATATTAGATGAGATAATGTTTTTTTAAAGTTTAAACAGAAATTTTTACAACAATGAACATAAAAATAAAAATAACATTGCCACCTACGTGAAATAACCAAATCCTATGAAACTTACCTCAGATTCAGTTTCATGCTTGACTGCGGATGGCATGTCCCTATATAAACTAGATACTTTTAAAACCATGCTAGCAAATGAAATGCAAGAAACACATGACTTTCATTAACTATTTGAGTGGTAATTGTTAACCGCTCAAATAGTTAACGGTTTGAGCATGTAACCTGGGCATGATAAAAAAGTTTTACTTTAAAATCTATTACACCTTTTGGTCTTCAAATCTAGACTCACAGGTTATCATTTTAATCTTGAAACCCCATCCTAATTAGCAATATAGTTGACATCCAATATAATTTTGCTAGATTTCTATAATATAATTAGTCATTGAGATAATCTTCATAGTGAACATAGTTATTTTCAAAATTAGGTTGGGTCACAATATTTATAACAATTTTTAAACCTGTATTTGGTTATTCTGACTAAATACTAATGTCACAGTTTTATCATATTAACATTTCCAAATTTCCACTAGAACTAGTAATAGAAGTAATCATTAATAAATTCTATTTAGCCTATATCTTAACACCTAAGCCAAAAAGAACATCAATAAAAGTTGCTTACATTATGTTTTATGCAAACATATGTAACTTACATTCACTGAACTTATTTCAGATAAAGAATAACAACTCAAAGTAATCGTGTGCATGTATAAAAGACAGACATTATAACAGGAAACTCTCTATACACAGTTATGCATTACTTAACAATGGGGATACATTCTGAGCAATGCATTTTTAGGCAATTTTGTTATTGTGTGAACATCATAGAGTGTACTCACACAATCCTAGATGGGAGAGGCTACTACTACTATAGGTTTAGCCTGTTGCTCCTAGGCTACAAACCTATACAGCAGGTTACTATACTGAAACTGTAGGTAACTGTAACAAAATGGTTAAGTATTTGTGTTTCTAAACATCGAAAAGGTACAGAAAAAATACAGTACAAAACATTTTAAAATGATACATCTGTATAGAGCATTCACTATGAATGGAGTCTGCAGGACTGTGAGTTGCTCCAGGTGAGTCTGTGAGTGAGTAAATATGAAGGCCTAGGGCGTTACTGCACACTATCGTAGACTTTATAAACATTTTGCACTTAAGCTACACTAAATTAATTTTTGAAATGTCTTTGTAAAAATAAAGTAACCTTAGCTTCCAGTAATTTTTTTACTTTATAAACTTTTTAACTTTCTTAGCTTTTCTACTGTTTTTCATAACACTCAGAAGACAAACACATTGTACAGCTATACAAAATAATTTCTTCTTTTAAATTTTATTCTATAAGCTCTTTTCTATTTAAAAAATATATTTTTAATTTTTGAACTTTAGTTTAAACTAAGACAAACACATACATTAGCCTAGCCTGCACAAGGTCAGCATCATCAATATCACTGTCTTCCACCTCCCTATCTTGTTCCACTGGAAGGTCTTTAGGGGCAATAACACATATGAAGTTGTCATCTCCTAGGATAATACTACTTTCTTCAGGATTACCTCCTGAAAGACCTGCCTGAGACTGTTTTACAGTTCACTTTTTTAAAAATGTACTTACTATACTGTACTTTTTGTCATTATTTTTGAGTGTTCTCCTTGTAATAAGAGGGCACATTTGTTTCCTGCCTATGATAGTAAGGATAATGTCTTCCTCCGGGATATAGATTGGGCAGATTTTCTAGCCGTGTCTTATATGATTTTGAGTTTCCTAAGCCCTGGATTCCTCAGCTGTCCCCCAAATTCATTGTGCGTCCACTTGGGTCCACTTCTGCATTGCCCACTATGGGACTTGTCGGGAGAGGAAGCAAAGGAAGTGCAGTGAACATAAAGCTCTTTGCAGGCCACTGTGAACATAAGTAATAAAGTTCTTTTTCTTTAACTCAAGAATATCATGTCTCCCACTAGCAACTACGAAACTTATAAGACTATCTCATTAGTTTGCAAGCAGAGTAAAATCTGAGACCTATTTTTTTTATACAGGCAGATTATAATATTTCCTTTATGCCTTGTAATTTTGTATTAAATCTTAAACTAAGTAATACATTGTGCTATAGTAAAGTATTTCCTTTAAATAATATTTGTGCAGTTGTCAAGTTTCTTAGAATGTGTTGTATTTGTACATCCATCAAGGTGATGGCCTTCAGAAGACTCTATTGAATACAGATTACAAACTCTTCTCTGGTTGATGGCAACTTTATGTCTAGCCCTGTGTGAGCTCTGGAATTTGTTTAATCTACCTCTTACTATTAGATTTTTTACTTGAGGTCAGTGGTTTTCTCTAAAAAGAAATATGTGCATATTAGTATTTAGGAAAAGACTAAAGAGGATCCCTCTACATATCTCCAGAATCTCTTTGGGCGGCTACCTTCTAGTCCCCTACCCATGAATTCTAGTCGCTTTCACTCAGGGAGACCACCTGAGTATTATGTGTCTTCAACTCAGAGAGACTACCAGCTGATGGTAAGGCTCCCTTCCTCACTCTCTGACCCACAAATTTCTTCCAGGCAATACAAAATGGGGAGAATAACAAGGCTCATTTCTTTTGTTTCTTTTCTGTTAGGTATTATGATCCCGGTGCTTCCTGTTGTCTGATGTTTGAAATCCATTGCTTTGTATATTTTGCTCAGTTTTCTAGTTGTATACAGCGGAAGAGTAAATTGAGTCTCCACTACACTATCATTACCAACAGTGAAAGTACATTTGCATTTTTAGAGTTTACAAAACGATTTTGTTACTATAGAAATAGCTTTAGAGATAGAAAATTGAATTACTTGCAAAAAAAGTAAAGAACTAAAAACAGGATAAGGAAAAAAAACACAATTCTATGTGGGTTTTTTCTAATTTTTAATTGCCATTAAAATAGTAGGTGCTTTATGGATGAATAGAGTCAATGATTGTAAGTAACACAAATAATAACAAAGTAACATTCTTCTATTATTATTTCTAAAATTTTCTAAGCTTATAACCTCTTAACAGTAATTTTAGTAAATTTTATCAGCAAACATGTTTAAGACATTTTGCTATGTGAGATGTGTCATACAAAGATGTGGAGGTCTGAGTTTTCTGATTCAGGAACTTCAAATCTAGTCATGGAAACAAGATAATTTCTATCTGCTGTACATTAGCTGTATGAGTCTATGCAAATTACTTAATTTATCCACCCACAAATAAATATAAAGTAGAAATAGATGATATTTAAATGTCTCCTTATCTCAGAAAAGTTATGGCTCAAGAAAACAGTACTTTAAAATGTTTATCTGTGTGTTTACCTACATGTTAGATTAGAGGGTGTCAGAAAAAAATGTTTCCATTACTTACCCTCAAGATCTTTAAAACTAACTGTAATGCAAAAGCTTTTATTGTTATTATTGTAAAAGAGTGTGCCAATGACAAAACTGCAAAGTTTCTAAAATAGGCTCTATCAATAATGAATGAAACAATACTAATCTGTATGAGTTAGGAATTTCATTATTATTGATTACCAAATAACCAGAAGACAGAACTAAAGGGATATCACTCTTTTATTATGCTTTAGTTGGTAGCTTAATTTGGCTGTAAAAAAAAGAGTGAACAGTTCATCTCCCTGAGCATATTCTCACTAAGTAACACACTTCATAGCACTTTTAAATGCAATACCTTGAGACCAGTATTTTAAATGTAATACTTTGAGAAGAAACAATGTCAAATAGGCAAATTTCAGTCAAAATATTGTTACATTTATGCTTTAAGGCACTTGCTTCTATACTATATAAACAAAATAATAATAGGTAAAATACAAAAATATAAAACTAAAGTGTTATTATTGGACTCAAATATAACACAAATTATTGCAGTACAGAAATACAACTTCCCTGCCTAGTGGGACTGCATCAGCAAGTGTGCTGTACTGTGGATCCAGAGAAAGGCAACATCTCAAGTTTGGCTCTGGTGAGCTAATGGACATCAGTATTACTCCAAAAGAAACATTAACTAGAAATAGGCACATGACCTGATGTCGAGAGATCGGAAGACTCATAACAGAACCAGTGTAGCCTTTAAGGAAGATGAATCCAAACTGTTTACAGTTTGCTGAATATAACTATGACATATATAAATATATAGGCAAAAAGGCAGAATGACAAAACAAAATTGTATGATCAGAACAGCTAAGAACACACCTTGCTCCCAAGGACCAGACTAGGAGATCTGGCTCTAAAGAGCTGGAGCGAAAAGAAAACCCACAAAACTCACTAATTCAAAAAAAAGAAAACATGAAAAAGTTCAATGCTAAGAAAGGTAGCAATTCAACATTAGCATCAAATAGATATGCAGTCCAGAAGATATTTAACTTCATAGAACAATCTGTCAAAAACTTATATTGGATACTCTTAGTCTGTTCTGTGTTCCTATCAAGGAATACCTGCAAATGGGTAATTTATAAAGAAAAAATATTTATTTGGTCCATAATTTTGATGGCTTGGAAGTTTAAGATTGGATATCTGCCTCTGGTGAGGGCCTCTGGCTGCTTCCGTTTGTGGAAGTGGGCATGTGTGGATATCACATAGAGAAGAAGCATGAGTAGAGGGGAGAGGTGCCAGGCTCTTTTTAACAACCAGCTCTCTGGAAACTAACAGAGTGAAAACTCACTCACCAACATGGAAGGACATTAATCTATTCATAAGAGATCTACCTCATGACCCAAACACCTCCCCATTCAGCCCTAAATTTCAATATGAGTTTTGGTGGGGACAAAAAAATATTCAAATTATAGCAAAGGTTTTATTATGACCTTATAATATTAAATATAATAACATAAAGGTTTAAAACCTTGTAAACTGTAAAAGTCACAAGAAACAGAAAACTTTGAAATAAGATGGACAAAATGAAACAAAAATATTTTTTCTAGGAAGAATTGTTAGAGTTGAAAAATCTAATCATTGAAATCAAAAGCCCAATTTAAATATAAAATATAGACAGGATAGTAAAAAATGAATCTGTGTAGTAAAAATAGTTGAATAAATCACTTAAAACACAGCATAGAGAGACATAGATACAAATGTCATAAAGTAATTAAGGTTTGGATATCTGATAAACATTACCAAAAATATTGAAGAAGTGATGAACAATAGTTGAGAAATTTGCACAAATGTGTACGTGATGCGCAAATCAAAAATAGACTCTGTATCAATCAGAATAAAGTTCACAGCTAGTCAAATTCTAGTGAAACTGCAGCTACCACAAATGTTATAAACTTCCAGAGAGAAAACAGATTATCCTAAAAATTAAGAATAAGTATGACAGAAAGCTTTTCACCTGATATTAGAACCCATAAATCTATAAAGTAATATCTCCATATTTCTTCATAAAAGAAAAGCCAGTCAGTGTGACATTTTATACACAAATAATGTATCATTTAAAGGCAAGAGCAAAATAACGATGCAAACTTTCATAAAAAGAATGTTTAAACATGTAATTCTGCTGTAAGACAAGAGACCTCAGAAAATGTCTTGAAATTTTTATATCCAATAACTACAAAAAAAAACCCTTAAGGTATTTGCTTAATGTCACCTACACAAATGAGACATAACCTGCCAAACACCAAATTAAGACCAGGGCATATTTCTGAAGATAAAGAGAAAGATACTGGAAAAGGTTTATATGATACTTCAACTGTGTCTGTAATGTTCTATTTCTTTAAAGAAAAAAAAAGCAAACAAACAAAAACACACTTAAAAACCAAAACCAGAGGTCAATAATGGAAATGTTATTAAATTCTAATAGAGGTGGATGATTAAAAATATGGTGCTTGGTTTATTCTGTTTACTATATTGCATGCTTTAAAAAATACCTTAACAAAAAATGACAGTAGAAAAAGAAGTATAAAAGCAAATGTTGTTGTTATCCACATATTATTGAAATATTAGTGGTCAATGGATGATATCTGTAGAGAAGGTGGTAGATGTTTTTATGCTTGATACCCCCATCAGCACACATCTCACCCAACCCTCCACCAGTGCCAACCCAGCTCACTCTCCATAATGTTAGAATGTGTTCAAGACAGAGATGTGAGTTCTCAAACTTTGACTTTGTATAGTGGTTTCCAAACATTGGAGGCATATTAAGGTTGCAGCCCACCAGACATCAGAGAATAAAGAATGATACAATGAGCAAGCAAAGAGCCTGAGCACCCCGTGCTCCTGTGTGGTTTCAGGTAGCAGTCCTTTAGTTTCCAGCATGGGTCAGACATCAGTATAGCCATAGAAAGACTGTAACTTAAACAGTGAGATTAGAATAGAGTTTGATTTGTGGGCACTGTGAAGAAAATAGCTAAAGGAGTAAGATAGGGTCATTGGATGGAGATTTCTGAATTCCATCTTGAGGATTTTACACTTGTATGCTTTATTGTAGTAAATTAAGCTCATTATATGTAAGTATAATTAAACAGCAAAGCTGAGGTTATTATAATCATGATAAAACACTTAATATTAACTGTAGAAATATGTCATAGGGTTGTAAAAAGAATCAGAAAATAAAATAGCAGTTTATTTTCTACTGATGAAATGGTAGGTGTTTTTATATTGCATTAGTCTTCCAACTGAAACTCTCATTTTTTATTGAAGGAAAAGAAGGAGAAATAAAAAGATAAAAATAAATTTATTTTTAAATGAACAAGTACAATGAGATATCTGTGTTTTTCCTAATTATGCAGGAAATTAATTCAGTGGAGGAAAGATGAAAGGGAAAAGATGAACAGATCCAAGTCTTCCTAGTTTTTCTACCTTTAAGCTACGACCTTCCTTTGAGTTACTTTAGAAGATTTGTTATTGTTATTTTACCATCCACAAGTGTTAGCTTTATTCCAAATAAAACAAGGGTTCTATTTCTAAATAAATAGCATTACAGCAAAGGTTCAAAATTAAATATTAGGCAAAATAGTTTATCCATTTAAACTAACTTGAAGTATTATTAGAATATTTAAAAAATCCTAAGAACCAATGCAATTTAACAAAACTTTTTAATTGCATGTTTTCTAAGATTATACTCAAGGAGTTACATAATGAATAGTACTACAAAATTCATGCTTATTTAGATGTTTATCTGTGAAGGAAGAGAGATAATCATCCTTGGTATTTGGCAGCTAGACTAGAGCTATTCAATAGAACTCTCTGTGATGGAGAAAATGTTCACTCTAAACTGTCCAATATGGTAGCCATTAGTCACTTGTGCTATTCTGCACATGAAATGTGGCTAGTATAAGTGAAAAAGTATTTTTAAATTTTATTTAAAGTAATTAAAATTTAAATACAGGCATACCTCATTTTATTGCACTTTGCTTTATTGTGCTTTGTAGGTATTTCAATTTTTACAAATTTGAGGTTTGGGAAAATCCTTGAGAAAGGCTACTGGCAAGTCATCATCTTTTTACTAGCATGTGCTCACTTCATGTCTCTGTAACATTTTGGTAATGCATGCAATATTTCAAACTGTTTTGTTATTATATCTGTTATGGTGATCTGTAATCGGTGATCTTTGCTGTTAATAGTGTAATCGCTTTGGGTTGCCATGAAGCACAGTCGTATAAGATGGAGAACTTAATCAGTAAATGTTGTGTGTGTTCTGATAGCTACCCTGACCAGCCATTCCCCCATCTGATTCCTGGTCCTTGGGCCACCCTATTCCCTGAAACACAATATTGAAGTTGGGCCAGTAAATAACCTTACAATGGATTCTATGAATTTAAGTGAAAAATATCAGGTTTCTCACTTTCAATAAAAAGCTAGAAATGATATAGTTTAGTGATAAAAGCATGTCAAACATCTAGACAGGCTGAAAGCAAGGCCTCTTGCATCAGTTAGCTGAGTTGTGAATTCAAATAAAAGTTCTTGAAGGAAATCAAAAGTGCTATTCAAGTGAATACATGAATTGTAAGAAAAATAAATAGTCTTATTTCTAATATGGAGTTTTAGTGGTCTAGATAGAGCAGATCAGCTACAACATTTCTTTATGTCAAACCCTAATAAAAAATAAGGCCCTAACTCTTCAATTTTATGAATGCTGAGAGAGGTGAGGAAGCTGCAGAATAAATGTTTGAAATTAGAAGTGGCTTCATAATGTTGAAGGAAAGAAGCCATCTCCATAATATAAAAATGAGTTAATTAGAACTGCAGTGAGTTAACTAGAAGATCTAGCTAAGATCATTGATGAACTTGGTTGCTCTAAACAGATTTTCTCTGTAGACAAAGCAGCCTTATATGGGAAGAAGATGTCACCTAGGACTTTCATAGCTACAGAGGAGAAAACAATGTTTGCCTTTAAAGCTTCCAAAGACAGGCTGACTCTCTTGTTAGAGGCTAATGGAGCTGATGAATTTAAGTTTAAATTAGTATTCATTTACCATCCTGGAAATCCTAGTACCTTGAAGGTTCATGCTAAATCTGTTTTGTCTGTTCTCTATAAATGGAACAACAAATCCTAAATGACAGAATATATGTTTACAGCATAGTTTACTGAATATTTTAATCCCACCATAAAGTCCTACTTCTCAGATAAAAATAAATTCCTTTTAAAATATTACTTCCATTGACAATGCACCTGGTCACCCAAGAGCTCTGATGGAGATGTGCAAGGAGATAAATGTAGTTTCTGTGCCTGCTAACACAGCATCCATTCTAAGCCTATGGATCAAGTAATTTTAACTCTGAAGTTGTATTGTGTAAGTACAATCCCTCATAAGGCTATAGTTGCCGCAGAGAGCGATTTTTTCTGATAGAGCTGGGAAAAGTAAATTGAAAGCCTTCAAAAATTGGTTCACCATTCTAGATGACATTAAGAAAATTTCTGATTCGTGGGAGGAAGTCAAAATACCGACACTAACAGGAATTTGGAAGAAATCAACTCCAATCCTCACAGATGACATAGAGTGGTTTAAAACTTCAGGGGAGAAAGTGGGTGAAGAAAGTGAAAATAGCAAAATAACTAGAATTAGAAGTAAAGTCTGAAGATGGGAGTGGCTTGCCATAATCTAATTATAAAACAGATGAGGAGTTGCTTCTTACAGATGCAGAAAATCTCTTATTGAGATGGAATGTATTCCTAGTGAAGATGCTGTGAACATTATTAAAATAACAACAAAAGATTTAGAATATTACATAAACATAGTTGATAAAGCAGTGGCAGGATTTGAGAGGACTTACTCCAATTTTGAAAGTTCTACTGTGAGTAAAATGCTGTCAAACAGCATTGTATGCCAGAGAGAAATATTTCATGAAAGGAAGATTCAATAGGTTTAGCAAATTTCATTGTTGTCTTATTTTAAGAAATTGCCACAGCCACCACAACCTTCAGCAATCGCCAATCTGATTAGTCAGTAGTCAGCAACATCAAGGCAAAACCCTTTATCAGCAAAAAGATTACCACACACTAGTAGCTCACATAATCATTAGCATTTTTAGCAATAAGGTAGTTTTTAAATGAAGGCATATGCATTGACTTTTTAGATATAATGCTGTTACACACCTAATAGAGTACAGTATAGTATAGACATAACTTTTATATGTACTGAGATACAAAAAGAAAATGTGGGACTTGCTTTTTGCAATGTTTGCTTTATTTGGATGGTCTGGAACTGAATCTATAATATCTCTGAGGTATGCATTTAGTCACTTGTTGCTAGAGGCTAGTATATTGGACAGCACAGATCTTGATAATTAGGATCCAATTTAACTCTCATTAAATATGGTCAAAAATAAACAGAGGCTGAGGAATATATAAAAAGTAGTTGGTTGAAGTTAAACACTAGGCATTATCCAGACTTGAAGAATTACAATTTTCATATTCCCCTAAATCTTATTGTACTCTGACCTAATGTCCATTCACCAACTTTGGTATGAACTATCCCCATTAGCAGTCAAACTGAAACTTGAACAATCATTTAAACTGAAAATCCTTGCTTCCGTCACATTCCTTGAAATGTAAAAAGTCTGAAACTAATTCCCAGTATTGTGAAGAACTCTATAAAGACTTATAGAATCATGTGTTTTACTGTGTGATTCCCACATGCAAGGGTGAAGGGGTGATGACTCAGAAAACAAAGTCCTTTGATGGAGTATGGACTTGTGCTTAGAGAAGAGCAATTCAGGTCAGGATTAAAATTCACGTGGTAATGAGAACTCCAGTGTTCGCTTATCCCATTCTCATTACATACTGTTACCCTCCTTTCTAAAGCATTTTCTTTACAACTTTCTTTTCCCCTGGAAACAATTTCTTTGCTGGAGCCAAAATTCTAATTTCTTTAAACGTTTAACACATTACCCCATTTTAAAGTACCTTGAGAGTGAAATGTTAAAGCCTAGAAATTGAGAGCAAAGTAGAAAATCCAAATTAAACAATCAGTTTAAGCCCAGTAGGTTTATATATCTTTCTTTCAACTATTTTCTTTGAATACAAAGCCTTTTAAACATCCACAAATCTTACCTTCCACTATCTCAATATCTAGGTAGAAATAACTCTCAAAGAAAATTGTGTATAAAAATACCCATAACAAATTACTGTGATAAATATATTAAGTATCAATTTAGTATATTATGGTTTATATCTATTTTAATTACCTTTGTTGTTATCTCTATGAATTACATGAAATTTAACATTAAAAAGTAAATATTTGCACTTTGGCATATTATTCTATTTCAGGAGAAAACTCTAGTATTTATTTATTTGGTCGAATACAGATCCACACCCCAAGCACTGCCTAATATTTTCAGAGGTCATAAAAATAATAACATCAATGATAAACAAAAAAAAGTGTTAGTGACTTTTACATAAGATTTAATTTCAACCCAAATACTTGCTCCTCTAATTCATCTTGTTGTCTCAGTTCTTCCATGCAAATAGTTTCCACTTGTGTCCCTATAGCAAAACTAGAATTTGAAAATAATCAGATAGAACAGTATGCAATTTAAGGTCCTCACAAAAAGTACAGAAATGTTGTTTTATGCTTGAGGGAATTGTGCATAGACCATCTGCTGCCTTGGTGATTCCCATGATGCCTGTCAAAGCATGCATGCATGCATGAAGAAGCAGAGAATAAAGCGGGAGATATTCTCACAGCAATTGGATCTGGAATCTAGGAAACCACAACATCCACATTGGACATCATTCAAACTAATAATCAAGCCCATGTGGTGTATTTTAGATCCACTGACTGAATCCAGATTCTAAGAGAAGAATGCCCTTGAGAGTTTAAATATTCTAACATCACTGTTCATTTCATGCAGCTTAAGAGGAAAACTGAATAGACCCTCATGCTGTATTTGTACTGCATTGTGAGACACAATGGAAATAACATGGAAAGGCATCTTTTACTAAAAGAAAAGGCTGTTTTACTAGGAGTCTTCAACACGATGGTCTCTGCTATCTTCGAATTTATGCCAAAAGCAGCACAAAATTTCTCCTTGCCTATTTATCAAATAATAAAAATACTTATGCTTAATAATACCTGCAAACATCCAGAGTTTGATATGTGAGTAAAAGGCAAAACAGGATATGTGACAGATTCATAGAACAGACATATAGAATTGGAAAATCCCTAACCATCTCCAACAAAATAATAGTAAAAGTTAGGAATTCCTGATTATATCTGTCCCCAAGGGTATTTAGGAAGAGATTTTAGACTTGAACTACCTATGCAGGTTTTATTGTAAGTTATTTCTGGAACTTGGTATAAAGGAAGGAAATAAAGTATTTACAAGTTTATCTACATGAGTTATCTGTCCCTAAAGAATGCCTTTTAAATGTGAGAGTAATACTTTTATTCCAAAGGGTAATCATTATATTTTTTAAACAAATTTCACAAGTATTTCACATGTCCAGAAACTGTATTCTTGGAAGCTACTCACTAGAACTTACAACTGAAAATGATTTCTATATGGAAAATGGAAGCATGACAGAATGTGATGGACTACTGTTAGAGTTAGTACAAGCCTCATAAGAGCATGCCATTCTTACTAGTTGCACATTTGGTACATATACATTAATTTACCTTTAAATGATAACCCAGGGTATTGATTTTTATAGTATTCATCCTTGAATTCAGCTATGAATTGAATACAACTCAGTATTTTCAATGCATTATTGGAGAACCTGATATTTAAGAGAAAGTGTGATTTAATAAACACTTTGGTGGTAGTGCTGAAAAAGCTCATACTTTATAAATAGATAGAATAGGCCTGGCGTGGTGGCTCATGCCTGTAATACCAGCACATTGGAGGGTCAAGGCGGGTGGATAACCTGAGGCCAGGAGTTCTAGATCAGCCTGGCCAACATGGTGAAATCCTATCTCAACTAAAAATAAAAAATTTAGCTGGGTGTGGTGGCACACACCTGTAATCTCAGCTACTCTGGAAGCTGAGGCAGGAGACTTGCTTGAGCTCAGGAGGCAGAGTTTGCAGGGAGCCGAGATTATACCACTGCACTGTACTGCGGCCTGGGTGACAGAGTGAGACTCTGTCTCAATCAATCAATCAGTAAAATACACTCAAATACTCTAACTACTGTAAATAATTATATTTCATGTCAAAGTACTGTACATCTTTACATAAATGCACTAAGTATTTAGAGAGTACTGATTTTGTAACACAATTTGGGAGGTGAAATTAGGAAAGAATATGATTGGGAGATTATGGTAGATTTGATTAAAGGTTTGATCACATTGTTATCACTTACTGGGCACATAGAAAGATTATATTTCCTAACTTCTTTTCCCAGGAGGCTGAGCCAGGGACTGAGTTCCAGCGATTGAGATTTTGGGAGAAACGAAGAGTGCCACTTCCAGACCTGGCAATTAAAAACATTCTCTGCAATCTTATGACTTCCTTTTATTCTCCTACAGTGACGTTAGAGTCCATGTGCTCCAGATGGCCTGGCTGCAAGATGAAGAATGCCTAGCCAAAGTTCGTTTGATTTTACAGGAGTGAGGATAAAAAAATTTAGGGCTTGGTCTTCTTTTTCTTTCTGCAGCATAGGCAAGCCTATTCTGAATAATTCAAAGAACTTTTCAAAATGCCTTAGAATATTTTTAATACTCTCTCAAGCTTCTACTGCAACAGTGATACTTTGGCTTCAATTATGAGTAACTCATATATTTACAGGCTTTTTCACATCTAATGGTTCTCCATTTACCTCCTTAGGAATAAGGTAGATGTACAAAAAAAGCTTTCTTTCTTTTTTCTTTTTTCGCCTGTAAAGTCTACCTAATCCCTTTCAAAAAAAATGGTTACATGATGAAAGAGTAATGCTTATTAGTTGTCAAAAAGTGCTGTAAGATGGGCTTTTGGAGGAAACTATCTAAAGAATTTTCCAGTCGTTCAAATTATTCCTCCATAGAAAAACAATAGAATCACAGCTTAAGAATGGATTGGCGGAGAGATTCAAGATGGCTGATTAAGAACAGCTCAGGATTGTTAGCTCCCAGTGAAAGCACAGAGAGCGAGTGGACGCCGCACTTTCAGATGAATTTTTGTTGCCCACAGACTGGGAGATTCCAGGCGGAGGAGCCACACGGGTCGCCAGTGGAACTTTTTTGGCCGGCGCGGCGCTTCTCAGTGCAGAGTATACGGGACGGGGTGCCCTTTGAGTCAGGCTCCACTGGTCCCATCCCCACAAGGAGAACAGCAAT
Source organism: Cacajao melanocephalus (assembly GCA_963573385.1). NCBI lineage: Eukaryota > Metazoa > Chordata > Mammalia > Primates > Pitheciidae > Cacajao > Cacajao melanocephalus. The sequence continues at coordinate 15,942 of CAUYLG010070811.1, forward strand.
TGGAAGTGCTGAGGACTGAGAGTTTCACAGTAAGCACAGCTGAACCTGGGAAGGCCTCACTCTGTGGGGAAGGGGCATCTGCCAAAGGAAAACTAAGAAACAGAAAAAACTTCATCACCAACAAGCTGGACGTCCACTCAGACCGAATCGGAAAGTCGGCAATTACAAAGACGACAGGTGGATAAATCCACAAAAATGGGAAGAAACCAGTGCAAAAAGGCACCCGAAATCAGAATGCCTCTCCTCCTACAGGGGATTGCAGCTCATCATCAGCAAGAGAACAAGGCATGACGGAGAATGAGTGCGATGGAACTGACAGAATCAGGCTTCAGAAGGTGGATAATAAGAAACTTCTGTGAGCTAAAAGAACATGTACTAACCCAATGCAAAGAAACTAAGAACCTTGA
>CAUYLG010070815.1:0-33255 GCA_963573385.1 Cacajao melanocephalus
GCCTGGGCAGTAGAACAAGAATCCTGTTCTCTCTCCCTCTTTTTCTTCCTCTTTCTTTCTCTCGTACATTCTTTTTTTTTCTTTCTTTCACTCTCACTTTCTTTCCTCTCTTTTCCTTTCTTTCAAAAAAAAAAAAGAAAAGAAAAGAAAAAAAAGAAAAGAAAGAAAAGAAAAGAAAAGAAAAGAAAAGAAAAGAAAAGAAAAGAAAAGAACAACCCAGGAATTTCAGGAGGGGCCAAAGAGCCAATCTCATGTCATTTTACAAAACTCTCTGACTTCACCACTGCATTTCTTCTTCTCCAGGGCCACTGTACCCCAGGTGAGCTCACCCCCTGAGGAAGGAGTCCATGGGCAGCGCCTCCTCATGTCTATGCCAAAAGGGATTGGCATGGCCTTCCATGCTTCAGCTCACATGTTGTGGGGAAGCAGAGGGAAGGCCAGCAACAAGTCAGAGCTATGGCTGTGTGTTCAGGGAAGCCCCCCACTCTGGCCTCTCTATTCAGGGTGGCAGGAGAGCTCTGAGGGGCCATGCCTGAAGTGCTTGGGCCACTTTACTGATGGCTAGAGGAGCCCACAGGGCTTGAAAGACTCCTGCAGTTCTTCTACAAACCTAAATTCCACAATTAGAGATGTGATTCTTTGAGTTGAACGTTGTCTTCCTTTTTTTTTTTTTTTGAGACAGGGTCTCACTCTGTCACCCAAACTGGAGTGCAGAGACATGATCTAGGTTCACTGTAACCTCTACCTCCAGGGCTCAAGCGATCCTCTCACCTCAGCTTCCCGAGTAGCTGGGACTACAGGTGCACACCACCACACCCAGTTAATTTTTGTATCTTTTTTGGTAGAGACAAGGTCTCACCATGTTGCCCAGGCTGGTCTCAAACTCCTGGGTTCAAGTGATCCTCCCACCTTGGCCTCCCAAAGTTCTGGGATTATAGGCATGAGGCACTGCACTCAGCCCCTTCCCGCCTTTTAAGCTCTATAGTAATATTTCTAGTAATGCTTGGCACTTGTACAACATTAGACATCCCTCCTTAACGCTGTCATTTCCCTAGTACCTGGAGGCAGGCAGGGCAGGGATTACGAGTCTGAATTTTTTTTTTTTTGAGACAGAGTTTCACTCTTGTTGTCCAGGCTGGAATGCAATGGCACGATCTCAGCTCACCACAACCTCTGCCTCTTGGGTTCAAGTGATTCTCCTGCCTCAGCTTCCCAAGTAGTTGGGATTACAGGCATGCACCACCACACCCAGCTAATTTTGTATTTTTAGTAGAGACGGGGTTTTTTGATGTTGGTCAGTCTGGTCTTGAACTCCCGACCTCAGGTGATCCTCCTGCCTTGGCCTCCCAAAGTGCTGGGATTACAGGCGTGAGCCACCACGCCCAGCCGAATGTGATTTTATCTCTACAGAAATGGAGGTCCAGAGATGGCAATGGACTCTTAGTGCACTAAGAGGCCCAGCTAGCCCAGTACTCTTGACCTTGGAATTAACCTGTCTCTACCCCTGCAGTACAGAATTGATTGTAACATCTTCTTCCCCCAATACAAGAACAAGCAGACAACTAACTCCGAAACAAACTCTTTCTTGGTGGCCTAGAATCCACATGGAGGCTACTGGGTTTCGAGTTTAAAGTCCAAACTATGATTCATTCAATTCATTTGGTCAGCCTACAAACATCTTCTGGAATACCTCTTGTGAGCTGGGCCCCAGGCTAGGTACTTGAGGGCTGTGGGGTGGCTAATAATGGCTTCTAATCCCAGAATCCTGTGAATGCTAGTTTATGTAACAAAAAGGTTGTTGTGAATGTGATTAAAGACCTTGATATGGGGAGATTGTCTTGGATTATCTAAGTGGGCCCTAGATGCAAACACATGTATCCCCATAACAGGGAGATTTGATAACACATACACACACAGAGGAGAGGGCCATATGAAGGTGGAGGCAGAGATGGAAGTGATGTGGCCACAAGCCAAGGAATGCAAGGAGCCACCAAAGCTGGGAGAGGCAGGAAGGAGTCACCCCTAAAGGCTCCAGAGGAAGTGTGGTCCTCCAACACTTCGATTTTGGACTTCTGCCCCCAGAACTAGGGGAGAATAAATTTCTGTCATTTTTCAGCGCTAAGTTTGTGGTAATTTGTCACAGCAGCTATAAGAGCTAGGACCAGGCTCTGCCCGTGAGGAACACCTAGTGGGTTAAGCTGGTAAATGACACATCAGAGGCTTGAATGCCCGAATGTAGTCCCTCTTTCATGATCCCAGAATACTCTCCAGGGACCAGGGGCATTCTGAGAGAACAGCATCTGCTTTTAACACATGAGAAGCCCAAAGCTGACTCTCCCCCAGGTGGAAACCTGGGCTTCCTATAACAGAGCTTCTGGCTGTGCCCCCTACCTCCCGCTCAGGTTTCAAGATCACAGGTGAGTGTAAAGGATGGTTTGATTACCCTTCCCAGGGACACTTGTCCGTTAACAGGTGCTAAAATGTCAGGTCAAAGAACTGAGCTTAATGGAGAAAATTCAGGTCTCTGAAATTCTCTCATCAACATAGCTGACAGGAGGTAAGGGACTCACTTCCCACTTCATTCCTCTGTGGGTTGTCCAGTGTTGCCTGGGATGGAGGAAGGCAGGCTGGTTGTGGTGGCTCCTGCCTGTAATATCAGCACTTTGTGAAGCCAAGGTGGGTGGGAGGATCGCTTGAGCACAGGAGTTCAAAACGAGCCTAGACTCCAGATGGGCCAGCACCTCCCCACTGGCCAATTTCTGGTCACCCTGAACACACACACACACACAATCACACTGGCTTGTGTACCCCAGGGCCTCTTCCCTTTAGCTCCATGAAGCCTGCCAGCTTCGAACTAGGGGAAGGGAAAGAAGGGAGCCTAGGTGACAAGCCAAACAGCTTTGGGGGTGATGGAGGTAGAAGTAGGGCCTTGGGCTGTTTTTCTCAGCTCCTTTCCAGGTAAAAGGGGGTCACTGAGGCAGGGTCCAAAGCTATGACAGCCAGAATCTTCTAAGAGGTGTTGGAGCCAGCCTGCTGTGCAGCCTAACAGCCATGGCAGAGGATACTGGTAGAGTCATAATCAGAGCAATGGTTCTCAGTTCCCGGTTCCTCACGATGTACTCGTTAACGTACTGAGCAGTTAACAGGTGTTTTTTTTTGTTGTTGTTTTTATGTCTTGTTTTTGAGACAGAGTCTCACTCTGTCACCCAGGCTGGAGTGCAGTGGCGCAATCTCGGCTTACTGCAACCTCCACCTCCTGGGTTCAAGTGATTCTCCTGTTTCAGCCTCCCAAGTAGCTGGGACTACAGGTGCCTGCCATCACGCTGGATAATTTTTTTTTATTTTTAGTAGAGACGGGGTTTCACCATATTGGCCAGGCTGGTCTTGAACTCCTGACCTTGTGATCTGCCCGCCTCGGCCTCCCAAAGTGCTGGGATTGCAGGCATGAGCCACTGCGCCTGGATAACAGGTGTTTTTAAAATTTAATTTAATTTATTTTTTTTAAAGACAGGGTCTCACTCATTGCCCAGGCTGGAGTACAGTGGTGCGATTTCAGCTCACTGCAACTTCCACCTCCCAGATTCAAGCGATTCTCTGCCTTAGCGTCCCAAGTAGCTGGGATTGCAGGCATCTGCCACCACACACAGCTAATTTTTGTATTTTTAGTAGAGACGAGGTTTCAACAAGTTGGCCAGGCTGGTCTCGAACTGCTGACCTCAGATGATCCGCCAGCCTACGCCTTGCAAAGCGCTGGGATTATAGGCGTGAGCCACCGCTCCCAGCCTGTAGCTGTTATTTCTTTGGTGACTTCTATTATCATCCCCATTTTACAGATGGGGAACCTGAGGCACAGAGAAGTTAGGTTACTTCTCCAAGGTCACACAACCAGGAGGGGGTAGGAGGCTGCCGGCTCCACTCCTAAAGCTCCAACCAGAAAACCAACAGGCCGGAAGACTAGTTAACCATCCTTCCCCCATCAAGACGTTACCAGTTGGAGTTGACTAGGGAGGTGGAAGTGAAGCAGAAGTCCCCATCCTCATGACTCTGTCCCTTTCCCTGAAGTAAAAGAACAGGGACCAGTCCCCCAGGAGCCCTTGCTGGTTATGGAGTCTTTTCTCCTTCCTGCTGAAGATTCCTGGAAGCTGGGCAGAGGGGAAGGCCTCTGAGCCACAAGAACTGAAGGCAATAGGAAGGTCAGCAGTGGGCCACCTGGGAGAAAGGAGACGCAGGGGCAAGCAGCCAAGTATTGCATACGGAGAGTGGGGTCTGGGTGAAGGTGGGATGGGGAAGTAGGGAGAGAAGAAAGCCCAGGACTTGTCTTGGAGATTTCAGTTTCTTACCAGCCTGAGCTGCCCTACCCAAGCAGTAGGGTCTAGACCAACGGCCAAGACATGGGCTCTGGGGTCAGAGAGACTGGACCCCAATCCCAGCTCCATCACTTACTAGCAATGTGGCCTTGGGCAAGCCACTTCACCTCTCTAAGTCTGGTTCCTTGGCCATAAAACTGGGTACCCCTAAGATCCACTATGGACGGGGCTGCAGTGAAAATCAGGGACGGCAGATGTGACACCCTCAGGGCAGTGCCTGCCCCATAGTAGGTGCCCCATTGAGATTAGCTGCTATTACTCTTTGGTGCTAACTTCAGTTGCTATGGACAGCTGAATACTGTCTCCTAAAAGATGTCCATGTCCCAATCCCCAGAACCCATGAATATGTCTGGGATCTTACATGACAAAAAGCACTGTTCAGACATGATGAAGTTAAGGATCTTGACGAGAGGAGAGTGTCCTGTATTATCCGGGCAGGACCACACTAATCACCATGGTTTGTTGTTGTTTCTTTTCTTTTTTCTTTTTTTCTTTTTGAGATGGAGTCTCGCTCTGTTGCCCAGGCTGGAGTGCAGTGGTGTGAACTTGGCTCACTGCAACCTCTGCCTCCTGGGTTCAAGGGATTCTCCAGCCTCAGTCTCCCGAGTAGCTGGGATTACAGGTGCCCGCCCCCAAGCCCGGCTAATTTGTGTATTTTTAGTAGAGATGGGGGTTTCACCATATTAGTCAGGCTGCTCTTGAACTCCTGACCTCATGATTTGCCTACCTCGGCCTCCCTAAGTGGTGGGATTACAGGTGTGAGCCACCGTGTTCGGCCCACAGTGGTCTTAAATAGGGAAGAGGGAGGCAGGAGGGGAAGAGGGAGGCAGGAGGGGAAGAGGGAGGCAGGAGGGTCAGAGAGAAGATGTGATGACACCAGGCAAGCAGAGTTCAAAGTGATGCAGGTGGCTTCTACAAGCTGGAAAGACAAAGTAACAGATTCTTTCCTGAAGCCTCCAGAAGAAACACAGCCCCACTAACTAACACCTTCACTTTAGCCCAGTGAAAGCCATTTCAGACTTCCGACCTCCAGAGCTATAAGATAATGTATGTGCGTGGTTTAAAGCCACTAAGTTTGTAGTGGTTTGTTCAAGCAGTGACAGGAAGCTGATACAGTTGCTTTTCTATAGATGTGAGCCTTTCCCAGCTGAGCCTGTTACTTCCCCAAGCCTGATGTCCTCCTTCCCCTTGGGGTACTTCCGTTCCTGTGCAGATTTCTGTCCCAGGGCCTGGCAGTTTGAGGAGCTGATGAGGTGTGGTTCCCGGACCAGCAGCATCAGCATCACGTGGGGACTTGTAAGAAACATCAATGTTCCGGCCCCATCCCAGACCTATTGAATCAGAAACTCTGGTCTGAGACCCTGGAATGTGCATTTCAATAAGTCCTCCATGGGATATTGATGCACACTGAAGCTTGCCAACCACTGAACTCATTTATTTCTATGTCTGCCTCCCTCTCTATAGAGCAGGTAGGGATTACTGCTGCCCAGGGTCACCCTTGGCCAGGAGAGGGACCTTCCTCCGTATGCCCACCGACTGCCTCTGTCCCAGCGGCTGTTGGGCCACATTGCCATTCTCTGCTTGTATATCTTTCCCACTAGACTGTGAGTTCTGCCAGGGCAGAAGCTGTCTTTTCTCGTTCAGGATTGTATGTGTTCTTGGCATCTGAATGCTTAGTAAATGCTCAGTCAATATTTAAGAGTATCTGACTGACTGACTGAATGAATGAATGGTGTTTCCCTGCTACTAGAGAGACACATGTGTCTAGCTGCTGTATTTCCTGTCACCTGGCAGTGGGGTTTAAAGGCCTGGTCAAAAGAGTGCGCATGAAACACTCTCTAGGTGTTGTATTTAATTTTGTTTATAAAAAAAGACAACTCCATCCTGATCCCCTTTCAACCTAGGGACCAACCTTTCTTCCTCACGGCTTTGTGAACACCATATTCTTCACCCAGACCACTGGATCTGCCTGCTTCCCAGCTTATGAGGACACCCTGGTGGTCTGGCAAGGATAACTGAAATAGCAGTCATGCCTCTAGGTCGCATACAAGACCAGAGCAACCACAGCAAACCAAGATCAAGGCCAGAGCTGCTGCTTCACCTCATATCCCCGTGGCACCTGTCCAGGGCGTCTCGCTGGGGACCTGCTGGGAAATGCGTGTTGAATTGAATTGACAATAATTACTACTGGCTTCAGGACAGGCGCAGCTCTCCTCAGGGCCTGGGAACACCCTGAGCTCCACGCCTACACCATACGGATCAATGAATCGACCGCCCAAGTTAGCTAAATGGGTTATGACACGGCTTTCAAAGTCAGCAACAAATAATCACTGTCTGCTAACAGTCTATAAAGCACACGCTTATGTAGAAGCTAGCCAGATTAATCCAACAGGACCAAGGCAGCCTGCTGCTTCCAAGGCTAGCCTGTGAGCTCTGCTGTGCTGGGTCTCCTGCCTTACTCTAGATGTGCTAGGTTAAGAGGCCGATGGTGCTTTGGGTGCTTCTGATGAGCAGCCTGGAGGATAATGCCATATGGAGGCCAGAAAGAGGACCAGGCTCTCGGGGCCAGCCCTCTGCTCAGGCTCTGGCCGTGGCTGTCATGACCGCTCCAGGCAGGCAAGGAGACCTCTCCCAGAGTTCTGGGCCTCCACGGGAGGGTGGAGGCAGAGGAGTTAGGGGCTGGCTCCAGGCCTAGACAGAGGAGTGAGTGGGGTGGGAAGAGTAGCCAAGTCACCAAGGCATACCAGGCTGCGTCAGGGCCTGCCACAGGGTGTCACATATGCTCATGGGTGACATGGCCATTCTTGTTGCTGTCCACATACGCTCTTACATTGCTTCTGGGAATGGCCTCATCTTCTCTTCACTGCCTAGGTAGGAGTTAAGATAAAGCGATGTCATCGATAATTGATTCTGGGCCACCGTACGGTGCTCCCTTTAGGAAAACTAGGACATGTACCACTGGGGTCCGGTGACATGAAAGGGGGTAATCCTGTTGAAATTGTCAATGGTACAAAGGAAAGTTTGAGATGGGAATTACATGTGACCCTTCAGGAACATCTGAATCCTCAGAGCCTCTTGCAAATCATGGTTGCCTGCCTGGAGGAGAGGGTATTTAAAGATTGTTAGAGAAATCCATAGGATTGCACTCTGGACTCTGAGAAATCCATAGGATTGAATAGGACCCATATGGATGAGCAGGTGACCAGCTCAGGCTTCCTTCAGGTGGGGGTGGTTGGAGAGCTTCATGCTGGATGATCTCCCAGGTGATTCCAGCATTTGCTGGAGCTTACAGACAACAGTCACTCCAACAATCCCAGCAGGTCACCGGCCAGGACCAGCTGCGGACCCTCCTCTGCCAGGGTGAGCCGCTGTGCAGGACATACTGCAGTCTTGCTTGTCTCCCCTCCTTCCTTCCCCTCTTCCCTTTGCCTCCTGCCCTGGCTCTTCTTTTTCTGTCCCACACTCCCATCACCTCGACTGTCTAACACCCAGGTCCCCGCCAGGGGCCTCACATTCTCTGCCACTTGGAGAGCTTCTGCTTCTTGTGACCTTGATGAGTTTTCCCCTGTACAGTGCCTCTTCTGAATCCTGGACCTTCATCTACCTGGTGCAGAGGCTTCTCTTTAAGGTCCCACTGTCACCTCCACATCAAAAAACCCCTCCCTTCACCTCTCTCTGCCTTCTCCCTCCCCCAGCAGCTCTCTCCCTGTCTCTCTCAGTCTCTGCCTGAGGCCTCTCCATCCTGACTTCAGACAGTTGGTCTCTAAGTGCCATGGCATGGAGAGATGTTCCCTGACCCTGGCCATCTTGTGGCTTGTTTCCTCTTCTGCCCCTGCCATAGTTCCTACACCCATCTCCCCTCCCTGGCCTCCTGCAACAGCCTCTTCCTAACCGGTCTCTGCCTCCTGTCTTTTCCCTCCTCTATCTGCTCCCAAATCCCCCTTGAAAACTCACTGTATCACTAGAGTCTCTAAATGAAATGCAATTTTGATCTGCTTGCTCCAGCTCACAGTCTTCACAGCTCCAGTCCCCACAGGGCCCGGTCCTGATCCAGACTCCTTACTTCCCCAGGACCTGCCCTAGCCTCCCCTGTCGTCAGCAGCAGCCTCTGGGTGTCTGTGAGCCCCAGTTTGAAAAGCACTGACCCGGTCCAAACTCCTCACTTTCTGGGACGGGAAACAAAGCCTCGGGGTCTCACCTCATCCCATGCCACTTGCCACTCTCTCCTTACACTCTGGCCACACACGCAGTGCTCCGCTCCTTGCTCAGAAAAGGCACAAACTTCTCCTTGCCACTCCCTTTGCCTGGGCCAGACAAAGGGAGCAGGCTAAGGTTATGCAGCAGGTTGGTGTCGGGTTCAGGCAAACTCAACTGGCACAGCCAGCCTTTGTCAGTGCCAGGGCAGGGTGCTTCAGCAGGTACAGCTGGCAAGTTCAGTAGGGCCATAGCTGAGATGGCCTTTGTGGCCAGGAGATCAGTGGCCATATGGGGAAATTGAGCAAAAAAATAAATATGTAGAGGATTATAAAAACCAGGTTTCTAGGCAGGGGTGGGGAGAGAAGTGTAAATATGGAAGAGTGGCGTGTAAGAATCAACTCGGGTTGTTGGATTCAAATGGCAGGAACTGGTGTGAATTACTGGTTTTAGATAAATAGCTGGTTTTTCTGTCTGTCCTCACATGACAGAAGGGGTAAGGGAGCTCTCTGGGGGTCCTTTTTTTTGAGATGGAGTCTCACTCTATTGCCCAGACTAGAGTGCAGTGGCATGATCTCGGCTCACTGCAACCTCCACCTCCCAGGTTCAAGTGATTCTCATGCCTCAGCCTCCGAGTAGCTGGGATTACAGGTGCCCACCACCATGCCCGGGTAATTTTTGTATTTTTAGTAGAGATGGGGTTTCACCAAGTTTGCCAGGCTGATCTCGAACTCCTGATCTCATGATCTGCCCATCTCAGCCTCCCAAAGTGCTGGGATTACAGGTGTGAGCCACTGCGCTTGTTGGGGGCCCTCTTATATAGACATTAATCCCATTCATGAGGACCTCATCCTCATGACCTAATCACCTCCCCAAGACCCCATCTCATAATACCATCACCTTATGTGTGGCAATTTCAGCACAGGAATGTGGGAGAGGGACATACAGATTCAATCTATAGCAGTGTGTGTACATGTGAAAGATTATACATACACCTGTTTCCTAGTTCTGTCCACTGAGAGGGCCTAGAAGCAATGCACCCTGGTAGCAATGAGCATACCTAGCACCCAGCCCAGATCTTAGTTTCTGAATAATATTGTCCACTGAAAGGAACCAGGTTTCTTTTTTTTTTTTTTTTGGAGACAAAGTCTCACTCTGTTGCCCAAGCTGCCTCAGCCTCCCGAGTCGCTGGGACTACAGGCATGCGCCACCATGCCCGGGTAATTTTTATATTTTTAGTAGAGATGGGGTTTCATTATGTTGGCCAGGCTGGTCTTGAACTCCTGACCTCATGATTCCCCCGACCTCATCCTCCCAAAGTGCTCGGATTACAGGCGTGAGCCACCACACCTGGCCTAGGAACCAGGTTTCTTAAGAGAAATGGTTGATTCCCTGGGACAGTGAAGTTACAAGATGAACCTGAAACATCCTGTGCTGCCAAGAAAGTAAGGATGTGTTCAAAGAATGATGGGACCATCTTGGTCAGATGGGGCTCCCACTGACCAAGTCTGGAACAGTATGAGCATCAGAATAAATCACAAATTGTATATAAACCATGGAATAGGAGTTAGCAAGCCCATGCCAATATAAACAAGCAAGCTCATGCCTGTAATCCCAGCACTTTGGGAGGCCGAGGTGGGCGGATCACAAGGTCAAAAGATCAAGACCATCCTGGCCAACATGGTCAAACCCCGTCTCTACTAAAAAATACAAAAATTAGCTGGGCTTGGTGGCGTGAGCCTGTAGTCCCAGCTACTAGGGAGGCTGAGGCAGGAGAATTGCTTGAACCCAGGAGGCGGAGATTACAGTGAGCCGAGATTGTGCTACTGTACTCCAGCCTGGTGCCTGGTGACAGAGCAAGACTCTGTCTCAAAAAATAAATAAATATATAAACAAACAAGCAAACACATGGGAGAGAAGGGAAGGTCCTTCCTACAGCAGAATGCCAGCTAGTAATGTAGAAGGAACGATGACATGAGAAAATCATAATTTGGCAAACATAACAATAATAATTAATTCAGTCAGGAATTATCAATAGATGCTAAAACTAGTGAGTGAAAGTTTAATGAGGAACAGATATTTATACAATCCCAAGGTACCTCCCCCAATACTTATTAATTATTTACAAATTAACAAGTACAAAAGCCCTGCTAATTCACCTTACAGTGGAAAGATCTGACAAATAACACTTTAATCAAATGATCAAAGTTAATGTTATCAGTAATGATAACATTATCATTGCTCCATATCATTACTCAATATTAGATTAATCCGTATTCTATACCACCTGATAGGATGCACTGAGAACACATCACTCCCAACGTATTCCTGAAGGAACATCAAGCAAACCCAAATTGAGGGGCGTGCTATACAATACTTGGCCTGTACTCTTCAAAAATGTCAAGGTCATAAAGAACAAGGAAAGACTGAGAAACTATTCCAGATTGCAGGAGACCAAAGAGGCAGGACAACTGCACGCAACATATGGTCTGGGATTGGATCCTGGACCAGAAAGAAAACCAGGAAAAATAAAGTTGATGTTGATGATGAAGATGGTGTTGATGATGATGGCAAAGGTTTTTGTTGTTTGTTTGTTGTTTTCACTACAAAGAGCATTAATTATTAGGACGATCAGAGAAATTTAAGTAAAATCTATGGATTAGGTCATAGTGTTAAATGTTGATTTCCTGATTCTCATTGACATACTATGGTTTTGTAGGAGAGTGTCTTTAATTTTAGAAAACACACACTCAACTATTTAGGGGTAATGGAGCATCATGTCAGCAACGTACTTTCAAATGATTTGGTAAAAATAATAGTGAGAGAGACAGAGCAGGAGAGAGAGAACCATAAGACATATGCGGTAAAATGTTAACAACTGGGAATCTATCAGACGTTAAAGAGGTAAAGAGCCCTTGTTTTGTTTTGCTTTGCTTTGCTTTGCTTTGAGACAGTGTCTCACGCTGCCACATGCTGGGATGCAGTGGCACAATCATAACTCACTGCAGCCTCCACTTCCTGGGCTCAAGCTGTCCTCCCACCTCAGCCTCCTGAGTAGCTGGGACTACAGGCACATGCTGCCACAGCTGGCTAATTTTTATTTTATTTTATTTATTTTTAGTAGACATGTGGGCTCATTACGTTCCCTGGGCTGGTCTCAAACTCCTGGCCTCAAGTGATCCTCCCATCTCAGCTTGCCAAAGTGCTGAGATGACAGGCATGAGCCACCACACCCAGCCAGTAATGAGTTCTTTGTACTATTCTTATAACTTTTCTAAAGTTTAAAATCATTTCAAAATTAAAACTTGTTTTTAAAAATGTATAAACCCAGGTCTCCTGCCCCACTTCCTTTCCTTTCCTTTCTTGTAAAACATACAAGAAATAAACTTGTATGTTTTATTTATTTGTTTGTAACGTGGGCTACATTTTTTTTTGTTTTTTTGTTTTTTTTTAGAGCTGAGGTCACACTTGGCTGTCCAGGCTGGAGTACATGGGCTATTCACAGGTGCCATCATAACATGCCATAGCCTCAAACCCTTAAGGTCAAGCCATTCTCCCGCTTCAGGCTCCTGAGTAGCTGGGAATACAGGTGTGCACCAGCACAACCTCATGTTTAGGTAACATTTGCAAAGCTATGTTTGGCTCTAGAGGAACGAACCCCAGGCACACTGATTTATGGTCACACTTTGGTTGTCCTTCTAATTGCATATTATCCCTGATCTCTCAACTTACTCCTCAAACTTTGCTTTCTAGAAATGAAAGCCATCCTTAATGCCAAAGCTCCTCTATCATGGAGGCCGTCACAAGGCCAGGCCCCACTGTCTGGAGTGTTCTCACCTGCCCTAGTTGGGTGGCACCCAGAGGGCTGCCCAACTCAGGCCTTAGGAGGTGAAGAGAATAATGGCCCCCAAAGATGTCCGTGTCCTAATTCCGGGAACCTGTGAGTGTGTTACCTTCAATGGCAAGACACCTAGCAGATGTGATTAAGTTAAGGATTTTAAGATAAGAGAATTATCCTGGATTATTTGAGCCAGCCCAATGTAAACACAACTGGTCCTTATAAGACAGATTCAGGAGGGTGAGAGTCAGAGAAGGAGATGTGATGACGGAAGCAGAGGGAGAAGTGATGTGGCCACAAGTCAAGGGATGTAGATAGCCTCTGGAAGGCATAAAAGGCGAGGAAACACATTATCTCCTAGAGCCTCCAGAAGGAATGATGCAGCCCTGTCTTAACTTTAGTCCAGTGAGACCCATCCAAAACTCCCAACCTCTGGAACTGTAAGATAATAAATTGGTGGCCAGCACAGTGACTCACACCTGTAATCCCAACACTTTGGAAGGTGGAGGTGGGAGGATTGCTTGAGCCCAGGAGTTCGAGACCAGCCTGGGCAACATAGCAAGGCCCTGTCCCTACAAAAATAATAAAATAATTAGCTGGGTGTGGTAGCATGCTCCTAGGTATGGTCCCAGCTACTCTGAAGGCTGAGGCGGGAGGATTGCTTGAGCTGTGATGGCTCCACTGCACTTTAGCCTGAGGGACAGAATGAGACCCTGCCTCAAAAAACAAACTAAAGAAAGTAATAAATTGGCATTGTCTTAAAGCCACTAAACTTGTGGCAATTCATTACAGCAGTGGCAGGAAACTAATGCACCTGGTTTCCTCCACTGTGGAGAATGTGGAGGTCCCCAAGGTCTGAACCATGTCTTGTCACGTCCCCATCCCTTGCAGGGCCTCCTTACCTGAACCCTGACCCTTAGTTGGCACTCAGGAAATGTTTGTTTGAATTCACTCAGCCAGGAGAGGCATTGAGGGCAGAGGGCCATGACAAATGTGCAAGGCCTCCCGCCCCTCTCTGAAGGAGTCAGGTTTCCTATGGATGTTTACATTCTGTTCTGTCTGCCCAAGACTGGTCTTGCTTGGCTGTGGTGGCACTACCAGCTGCGGGGATGGTAATGTGCTGGGAGTTGGGGTGAGAGCATTTTAATGCCTGGGAAAGGAATCCCAGACCCAATGACACTGCCTAGGAAGCATCTGGAAGTTTCCTTACCCCAGCTGTCAGTTGCTGGTGCCTATACCGATGGCAGGACCCAGGTCACTGAGCTTTTCACTCCCCAGACCTGGGGAGAGGGAGAAAGGGGACATCTTGCATCCTGTGTGCATCAGAATATGGGGTAAGGCATAGTTTAAAAGACATATTTAGTGACGGAATGTTCTGAACAGTGATTGTGGTGATGTTTGCACAACTCTATAAATTTTCTAAACATTACTGAGTTATACACCTGCAATTTATGGTATCTACATTATACCTCAATAAATCTGTTTTTTTTTTAAAGTATTATAACATCTCTTTAGAAAACCCATAAAGAGCTGTATTTTCCCAGCGCAAACCGCTGGAGGTAAAGTTTGCATGAATATTTTCATCTGGTGAGGTGTGAGTTTAAAAAGGTAGGGCCCCTTGGTAGCCCAACAGGGACTCTCAGACACTCTTGGGGAACACATAGCTCTCTTTTGTCTACAGATACCCCCTTTCTGCCCTCAGGGAGCTCCCAGTAGAAATGGAGAGAAAGTGCAGGAGTGACAAGGATCAGTGTGACCAGGGGAAGCAGACCAGGTACCGGGGACTCTGGAGTGGAGAGAGGAACTGGCAGGAGCTAGAGTTCCCAGACTTCAGCCTCCGTGCCCCACCCCCCATCCAGCCCCCACACCAACCCCCTCCTGCCAGCTGCCTCCCCCTGCTCCTTCCCTCTAGCCCTTCTTCAGCTCAATCCATTACCTTCTGTTTACAGCCTCTTCAGACAGCTTTCCTTGGCTCAATGCCAAGCCAATTTGAATTAATTTTCCAAGCATGACCCTGTGAGTCACTATATTAAATGCCTTCCAGATAGTTCTCATTGCTGCACACACACGGTGCATTGGCCAACCATCTGCAATCACAATGAGGTGCCCAGCCCCACAGAGTGACGTCCAGCACGAGCAACAACATCCCCCAAGAGTGGCCCTGGTACAGGCCAGGTGCAGAAAGGTCTCAGCACATGTTCTTCCGAGGCTCCTTGGAAATTTTAAGAGAGGTGGGGCAGCTAAGGAAAGACTGCCCATCAGTCAGCTTTCTTTCATTTAAGCAGCTTTATTGAGATACAATTCACATCGCACACAATCGCCCATTTGAGGTGTACAATGTAACGGTTTGCAGTGTATTCACAGAGCTATGCGATCGTCACCAGCCAATTTTAGATCATTTTTGTCACTCCCTGAGGAATCCTCATACCCTTTTAACTATTTTCCTCCTACATCCGTCTCCCCCTGGCCCTAAGCAGCCAGTAACCCACTCTCTGTCTCTGTAGATTTTCCTAGTCTGGACTTTCATTTGAATGGAAGTATATAGTATGTAGCTTTATTGGTCAGCTTTTCAAAAGGAAAATTGCCAAAGGACTGAAGAACAGCATTTTGGGGATAGGTGGGTTCCTCCATATTGAGGGTAAGGTGGGCAGAAAAAGGAGAGGCTCTCACCCTGTCTTTGCAGGAGCATTTCAAGATGGGACGTGAAATGGGTAGCCCTCCACTCGGTGTGAACCAGCCACACCCAGCCACAGCCCTCCCACCCCGGGAGAGCCTCAAGGTCCTGTGCCCACAGGGACCTACCCTTCCTTGTTCCTTTAAAATATCCCTCAGGCTGGTCTCTCTGGGAGCTGCCATCCCAAAAGGAGAGGGAGAAAAGGAGAGCTGCCTGTTTAATTCTCAGGAGGAGCTAGAGGGAGCCCTGTTTTCTTTCGCACCCCAGGAAGAGAGGTGCACACTCACACAGCACACACACAAGTGCGCACACATGCAGGCAGCCAGCCTGCCAAAGAGCGACTGTCCCACCTGCTTACACGGTCCATTTTCTAAAGCATGCCTGCCACAACAGGAATTTACTGTTGGCCTCTTTCTTTCTCCTTGCTGAAGCAAATTGGCCTTTCTCCAGTTCACAAGAGCATCACAGAGAATGCTGGCAGCCTCCCTGCAGAGTCATCACCTGACTCGCTGTGTAATCCACAAAACCCGAGCTTCTCAAGGTTGGAGGCTTAGAGGTTGTCTGGCCCAGACCACTATGTGCAGCATGACACCGCCGAGGGCTCGTCCAGGCTCTGCTTGGACACCTCTCGTCTCCTCACCACCTTTTGAGGCAGCCGTTGCCGTCTGGTGAAGTCCCGTAGGAAATTCCCCGCTACCTTGAGCTGAAGCCTGTTTCCCTATAACAACCTTCTTTTGTTCCCATTTTTACTACTCAGACTTGGGGAGAAAGTTGAATTCCTTCTCTCTTTTCTAGCCCTTAAGGGATTTAAGAGAGATACTAGCCCATCTCAAGAGTCTTCTCTTGTCCAACTGAGACTAGCAACCACACCACAACCGTACTCATATGAGCACAGCCTATATTTATTAAGTGCAATACACACACACACACACACACACACACACACAAAATATGGAAGAATCAGCCAAGAATCTCCTTGAGCTGCTGTCCGTGTAGGCTAGAGAACCAGGAAAGTCAGTGATGTAATTCAGTGTGAGTCTGAAGCGCCAGGAACCAGCAGCACTGATGTCTGAAGACAAGTGAAGATGGATGTCCCAGTTCAAGCAGGGATAGGAAATTCACCTTTCTTCTGCCTTTTTATTTTGTTGGGGCCCTCTGCAGATTGGCTGATGCCTACTCACAGTGGGAAGAGAGGTTCTTCTTCACTGAGTCTACCAAGTCATATGCTAATCTCTTTTGGAAACACTCTCATACACACAGCCAGAAATAATGTTTGACCAGGTATCTGGGTGTTGTTTACCCCGATCCATGCAATTAACCATCACAGTCACTTGTGCTTTTGGTGTCATATCTAAGAAACATTGCCCAATTCAAGGTCATGAAGATTGACACCTACATTTTCTTCTAAGAATGTTAGCGTTTTAGCTCTTCCATTAAGATCTCTGATCCATCTTAAGTTAATGTTTGTATATCATGTGAAGGAGGAAGCCTAAATTCATTCTTTTGCATGTGAATGTCCAGTTTTCCCAATACTATTTACTGAAAGAATATTCCTTCTCACACTGAATTGTTGTGGCACACTTGTGGAAAAGCAATTGATCATAGCTGTGAGATTTATTTCTGGACTCTCAATTCTACTCCATTGGATAGACATCTGTTTACCTATATGTCTATCCTTGTGCCAGAACCCTGCTCATGCAATTTTTTATTCAGGGTTATAAAGACAACATAACTGCAAGGAAGTATTCTCCATAGGACATATTCTTTGAAGCAGAAATGTTTTAATATTTTTTTTCTTTTTTGAGACAGAGTCTTGCTCTATCACCCAGGCTGGAGTACAGTGGTGCTATCTTGGCTCACTGCAGCCTCCGCCTCCTGGGTTCAAGCGATTCTCCTGCCTCAGCCACCCAACTAGCTGGGATTACAGGTGTGCGCCACCACATCCAGCTAATTTTTGTATTTTTAGTAAAGATGGGGTTTCACCATGATGGCCAGGCTGGTCTCCAACTCCTGACCTCAAGTGATCTGCACCCACCCACCCACCTGCTGGGATTACAGGTATAAGCTGCTATGCCCAGCCAGAAAGGTTTTGAATTTTGATGAAGTTCAATTTATTTATTTTTTATGTGGTTGCTTATATTTTTGTTTCTATATGAAGAAAACTATTGCCAAGGTCACAAAGATTTACCACTATAGTTTCTTCTAAGAATTTTATACTTTTGAAAGTTGTAGCTCTCATATTTAAGTCTTGGATCCATTTTAAGTTAACGACAAAGATGGCTGGTTTGATTTACATTCTGTTGGGCTCAATGTCTCAATTCCCTAAAGGTTTCTGAAGATGAAGTTCACTCAGTGCTCTTTTTGCCACCACTTCATCAAGAGATTTGGGGAAAGCAACATTTCATCAGCAGGTCCTAAGAAGCCTCTTGCTCTATTCCCAAACTTTTGGAGGGAGAGACTGAGCATGGCTTTTTTTCCCTTTTTTGAGACAGTGTCTTGCTCTGTCACTTAGACTGTAGTGCAGTGACACGATTATGGCTCACTGCAGCCTCAAGCTCCTGAGATCAAACAACCCTCCAACAATAGCCTCCCAAGTAGCTACGACTACTGGCACATACCACCATGCCGGGCTATTTTATGTTTTTGTAGAAGCAGCGTCTCACTATGCTGCCTCGGCTGATCCCAAAGTGCTCCTTTGGCCTCAACCTTCCAAAGTGGTGGGATTACAGTCATGAGCCATCATACTTGGCTGAGCACAGGAATTTTTTTTTTTTTAGACAGAGTCTCACTCTGTTGCCCAGGCTGGAGTGCAGTGGCACGATCTCAGCTCACTGCAACCTCTGGAGTAGCTGAGATGACAGGTGTGTATTACCACACCCAGCCAAATTTTTCTATTTTTTAGTAGAGACAGATTTCACTGTGTTGGCCAGGCTAGTCTCGAACTCCTAGCCTCAAGTGATACACCCACCTCGGCCTCCTAAAGTGCTGGGGTTACAGGCATGAGCCTCTGTGCCCAGCCAACATAGGGATTTTTAACCACTTATCTCTCTTTCAAATTAAGAGACCTAGGCTCTGGAGGGGAGGTGGCCGGCCAAAGGTCACACAGCCAGCAGGTTTACAGCTAAACTCCAATCCATGTTTTCTAATTCCAAATTTCATGTTTCTTCTATTCTGCCACAATGCCTGCCTACAATGAAACAGGCAAAAATCAGTCGTGGACAGAAAGCCAGACCAGTGGGGAAAGAAGGAAAGACCGTGAGTTCACAGCGGATCGCTCAATGACTATCTGTTAGCAGTGAAGGAGTGGACATAGGAGAGTTTCTGGGTCTTTTAGAAGAACAGGAGTAACATTTGTTGTAGTGTGGATAGTTTCTGAGAAAGAAGGCCCTGTGATGAAGAAAAATAAAGGAACTGAGATGATTTCACCTGCTCCAAAGGCCTCAGAGTAAATTAATGATGCTTTTCCAGGATATGGATGTTCTATTCAGAAGCTGCTGTGCACTTGCCCTGAGATGCAGAAAAGAGCAAATGATATGGGCTTCCATCATGATAGGAGATATTTAAATTAGCTCCCAAGAAGAGTTTTTAGGAGTGGAGTTGTTAATGAAGAAGAATTCTTTAATGATGGTCTTGAAACAGTCCGTCCACTGGGACCCTTTTAGACTGCCCTTCCTCTCCTGAGGCAGGGACCCAGTCTTGGGCCCATGATTACCAAGCACATTGGATGTGCAAAGTGGTGTCCTGGGGCTGGAGGTGGTGGAGAGGCTACATCACACAGGAAAGCAGATTTTGCCTTGTGGTATCTCCAAATGGGAGGATCGTCTACAGAAGTCATAGAATAACTAGGTTTTCAAGTCTCTTCTTCCTTCTTTATATTTTTGCTTTTCTGAGACAGGGTTTCATTTCCATCATCTAAGCTGGAGTGTAGTGGCACAATTATGGCTCACTGCAGCCTTAGCCTCCCAGGTTCAAACGATCCTTCCATCTCAGCCTTCTGAGTAGCTAGGATTACAGGTACATGCCACCATGCCAGGTTAATTTTTGTATTTATTGTAGCAATGGGGTTTCGCCATGCTGCCCAAGCTGGTCTCAAACTCCTGGACTCAAGCCATCGTCCAGCCTTGGCCTCCCAAAGTGCTGAGATTATAGGTGCCAAGACCTGTTCCTTCTCTTATAATTCTCACTGATAGTCTTCTGAGAGACTCTGCATAAAATATTCTATCTAAAAAGTAACTCACACCTGTAATCCCAGCATTTTGGGAGGCCGAGGTGGGTGGATCACTTGACGTCAGGAGTTCGAGACCAGCCTGGCCAACATGGTGAAACCCATCTCTACTAAAAATACAAAAAATTTAGCCAGGTGTGGTGGCGGGTGCCTGTAATCCCAGCTACTCAGGAGACTGAGGCAGGAGAATCACTTGAATCTGGCAGGTAGAGGTTGCAGTGAACCGAGATCGAGCCATTGCACTCCACCCCGGGAGACAGAGTCAGACTCTGTGTCAAAAAAGTAAAAATAAAAATAACATAAATAAAAAGAAGCATCACTGTGGTAGGCTGGATAACAGCCCCCCAAAATGGCCTTGTCCTTATCCCTGAAACTTGTGAATATGTGACCTTACATGCTAAAAGGGGTAGATATGATTAAGTTCATGCTCTCGAGATAAGGAGATAATTTTGGATTTTCCAGGTGGGCCCAATGTCATCACAAGGGTCCTTTGAAGAGGTGGGTAGGGGGTCAGAGTCAGAGATTTGAAAATGTTGTGCTGTTGGCTTTGGAGATGGAGGAAAGGGCCACGAGCCAAGGAAGGCAGGCGGCCTCTGAAAGCTACGAAAGGCAAGATGGTAGATTGTTCCCTAGGCCTCCAGCAGGAATGCAGTCTTGCTAACACTCTCATTTTAAGATTTCTGATAGCCAGAACTGTAGGGTAATACTTTTGTGTTCTTTGAAGTCACTTAGTTTGTGGTAATTAGCTACAGCAACAATAGGAAACTGATACATCCATTAAACTGAAGGCCAGTCTTAGCATTATAGAACAAAATAGATGCTGGGTAAATACCAATTATCTTAAAGAACAAAGTACAGGTTATTTAGTAAAGTTAGGTTTGCTTGTTGCATGTCAGTTGAATTCCAGTGATCATTCAAAACTATGGGTGGAACTAACCCAACGTAATTAAACAAAACAACCATGTAATAAGAAGATAGCTGAGTGTAAGGCCCTCATATAAGTTTAGTAGATAGGAACTATATATTATATGAGTATACTATGTACAAATAGCATGAATCCATGGCATATTTTAAACACCTTTATTGAGATATATTTCACATTACATACCATTCACCAATTTTAAGTAAGTAATTCAATGGTTTTGAGCATATTCACAGAGTTGTGCAACCATTACCACAGTCAATTTTCTTTATCCTTTTTCTAAAGTTAGGGTCTTGCTCTGTCACTCGGGTTGGAGTGTAGTGGCTCAGTCATAGCTCATGGCAGCCCCAAATTCCTGGGCTCAAGCAATCCTCCCACCTCAGCCTCCTGAGTAGCTGAGACTACAGGCATGTAACACCATGCCTAGGTAATTTTTCAAACTTTTTTGTAGACATAGGGTCTTACTATGTTGCCCAGGGTGGTCTTAAACTCCTGAGGCCAAGCCATCCTGCTGCCTCGGCCTCCCAAAGTACTGGGATTACAGGTGTGAGCCACTGCACTCAGCCCTGAAGATGTCTGCTTCTCATCCTGATGCCCTAGCTAAGAGAAGGAAAAGAAATACAATTGATGCTGGATGGGAGGGACTGTCAGCTTTGCTCCAAAGCAGGAAGATATTGCCAAGACTGTTTGGAAGGTGTTCTGGGTTGAATCACATCCCCTAAAAAGATATGGCAATGTCGTAACCCCTGCTGCCTGTCAGTGTGCCCTTATTTGGAAATAGACTCTTTGCAGATAAAATCAAGTTAAGGTAAGGTCATACTGGAGTAGGGTAGGCCCTAAATCCAATGTCTGGTGTCCTTGTGAAAAGGCCATGTAGGCAAGTGGCTCATTCCTATAATCCCAACACTTTGGGAGGCCAAGGCAGGAGGGTTGCTTGAGCCCAGGAATTTAAGATTGGCCCGGGCAACATAGCAAGTCTGTCTCTACCAAAAAAAAAAATTAAGGCCATGTAAAGACACAAGGACGGAGACACAGGAAGAGAAGGTCATGTGAAGACAAAGACAGAGATTGGAGTGATGCATCTACAAGCCAAGGAACACCAGGAATTACCAGAAGCCACCAAAAGCTAGAAGTGAGGCCTGGAACAGATCCTTCCCTAGAGCCTTCAGAGGGAGCATGGCCCTTGGTGATTGTTGGGTGAACTAATAAGTCAGCCCTCCATATCCTTGGATTCTGCATCTGTGGATTCTACCAACCTCAGTTTGAAAATATTTGGGGAGACTGGGTGCTGTGGCTCACGCCTGTAATCCCAGCACTTTGGGAGGCTGAGGTAGGTGGATCACCTGAGGTCAGGAGTTCCAGACCAGCCTGGCCAACATGGTGAAACCCCGTCACTACTAAAAACACAAAAGATTAGCCAGGCATGGTGGCAGACGCCTGTAATCCCAGCTCCTCAGGAGGCTGAGGCAGAAGAATCGCTTGAACCCAAGAGGTGGAGGTTGCAGTGAGCCGAGATCGAGCCATTGTACTCTAGCCTGTGGGACAAGAGCAAAACTCCACCTCAAAAGGAAAAAAAAAAACAAGAAAGAGAGAAAATATTTGGGGGAAAAAGAAAAAAAAAGAAAAATAACACCAATAAAAATACTACAAATTTAAAAAATACAGTATAATAGCTTTTTGCATAGCATTTATATTGTATTAGTTATTATACCTAGACATAATTTAAAGTATAAAGGAGGATGTTCATTGGCTACACACAAATATTACACCGGGCTGGGCATGGTGGCTCACATCTATAATTCCAACACTTTGGGAGGCTAGGGTGGGCAGATCGCTTGAGCCCAGGGGTTTGAGACCGGACTGGGCAACACGGTGAAACCCCGTCTCTACAAAAATCAGCTAGGTGTGGTGGCATGTGCCTATAGTCTCAGCTACTCAGGAGGCTGAAGTGGAAGGATTGCTTGAGCCTAGGAGGCAGAGCTTGTAGTGAGCCGAGATCACACCACGGCACTCCAGCCTGAACAGCAGAGCAATAATTTGCCTCCAAAAAAAACAAAAAACAAAACAAAAAAAACCACACCATTTTATGTAAGGGAATTGAGTATCATTGGATGCTGGTATCTGCAGGGGTGTCCCACAATCAATCCCCCATGTATACAGAAGGATGACTATAGAGCTCAGACTTTAAGCCAAGCACAGCTGAGGGTACAGAGGAGAAACTCATGAAGGCCTGATGATTGCTGGGCAAGCCAAGAGCTACCTGGGAAAGAGCCAACAAAGCCCCTGCCAAGGTGAGATCTCAAAGCAGGCTGGGAAAATGTATGTCTTCCTGGCCACAAGGCAGAATGTCTAAGGCCCATAGGCCTTTGTTTCTCCCCTTCTCACTTTCTGATCCACTAATAACCTTTGGAGCCTGTAGACGGTCCATACATGAAAGAGGTAAGAGCTAAGGGTTCCCGTGGAATTCTTTTTATTTCATGTGATTCCATTTCCTTGAGGTCTCACTTTAATTTTTCACCCAACACTCCAAGGTCCCTCTAAATTATCAGGACTTGTTTGGAAAGAAATGAAGAACAGAGAAGTACTTGAATTAAATCAGGACTTTTTAATCATTTCTTGGAGTAGACCCTGCAGAGTAGATTTGTTAAGACAATGAATATATACCCCTTTTAACCATGTTCTGCCCTTTCAGATGCCTGGGCAGAGCTGGGGAGGGCAAGCTCTGCCCACAACTGTAAGCTAAGGGAGGAGGATCCTCTACACTGGGCAAACTGGTCTGCCAGGACTGAACAGTGTGGCCCTCTGCATGCCTATTATTCCATGGAACATTCCAGCAAGTTCCAGAGCAGGCAAGTCATTGCACATAACAGATCTCAGTCAGGCCAGTGGAGACTGTCCTTAGCAAAGAGCAAATGGTCACCAAATGCCCTGTTCCTGAGCATATACCTCTGATTGTAGTGCCTTTTTGAAGCTGATTACATCAGGGATGTTTTATTTGTTCCCTAGAGTTGCTATAACAAATCAGTAACAAATTAGTGGCTTAAAAAAACATGTATTTATTCTCTTACATTTCTAGAAGTCCGAAGTCCAAAATCAGTGTCACTGGCTCCAAACCATGGTGTATGCTGGGCTGCCCACCCTCAGAAGGCTCTAGGAAATAATCCATTTTCCTGTTTTTTTCAACATTTACAGCTGGATTCTTGGCATTCCTTGGCTCATGGGCCCTTCCTCCACCTTCAAAGCCAGCAGCAAAGCATCATGCTTCAGTGGTCACATGGCCCTTCTCCTCTGTGTGCAATGCAATGTCCCTCTGTCTCTCTCTCTCTCTCTTTTCTTTTCTTTTCTTTTTTTTTTTGAGACAGTGGTTCACTCTGTCGTCCAGGCTGGAGTGCAGTGGCTCGATCTCAGCTCAGGACAACCTCCATCTTCCGGGTTCAAGAGATTCTTCTGCCTCAGCCTCCTAGGTAGCTGGGATTACAGGCATGTACCACCACGCCCAGCTAATTTTTGTATTTTTAGTAGAGACAGGATTTCACCATGTTGGCCAGGCTGGTCTCAAACTCCTGACCTCATGATTTGCCCACCTTGGCCTCCCTCAGTGCTGGGATTGCAGGTGTGAGCCACCGTGCCCAGCCCCCTCTGTCTCTCTCTTATGAGGACACTTGTGATTTTATTTAGGGCCCATCCAGATAATCCAAGATAATCTCCCCATGTCAAGATTCTTAAATAAATCCCATCTGCAAAGTCTTTTTTGCCATTTAAGGTCACATTCACAGGCTCTGAGAATCAGGATGTGGCCATCTTTGCAGGCCATTATTCAATTTCCCACAGGAGTAGAGGTGAAACTGTCTGCCTGTGGATTTGGAATCTACATTGACCAACCCAAACCTTCTGCAGAAAATGGCAATGAGAGAGGCTTCAGGATCCCTCAAGAGACTCTTTTACTGCTGGTCTGAATTACAATGACACCAGTTCCCATTCTGCCCACTGGTCTTGTGAACACCTGGACCTCAGGTCAGCACCATATTCCCTGATTACTGCTTCTTGTTAATAGGTCACCTGTTTTTGCTTGCTGATGCATCATGGCGCTTTTCAGCCTTCATATATATGATAGAGCCCATTACAGACACAGCGGAGTGAACCACATGCACTACCCCAAGGAATGCCCTGTCTCAATGCCTACATTTCTTCCAAGGGCATAGTCGCATGGCAGCCTGCCAACTGGTCTCCCTGACAACTCTCCTTCCCCCTCACTGCCCGAGAATGAACTTCCCGATGCCCATGTCTCCCTATTTCACACCCCGATAAGCCCTTCAGTGGCTCCCCGTGGCTGACAGCAGGATTAAGTTCTATGGTTCCCACTTGGCAAGGCATTCCATGATCAGGCCCTATAGATGGGTCAGCCCCACCTTCAACAACACCTCCTTTCTCTACGTACAGCCTTTAATCTCTCCTCCCTGGACTACTTCTATCGCATGAAACAAATCATGGAACTGCTACCTTGGTGCCTTTTTTTGTTTGTTTTAAATAGAGTTGGAGTTTTGCCATGTTGCCCAGGCTGATCTCAAACTCCTGGGCTCAGGCAATCCTCCTGCCTTTGCCTCCGAAAGTGCTGGGATTATAAGCATGAGCCACTGTGCCTAGCCTTTTTTGCCTTTGTTGATGACATTCTCTCATCTCAGAATGCCTGCATTGTCCTCTGAAACCCTGCAAGTGCACTCCATTTTCAAGGATTCACTTATTCAAGAGCAGTGAGACAGTGTGCGCCTCGTAGGTGTCAGGCTCACTAAAGCACATGTAGTATCTCCTCTAGTCATCACAAGAGTCCTACAAAGTAGGGAAAGCTAGTCCTGTTTTCCGCCAGTTATGAAAACTATAACACTGAAATGGAAGGCGATTTGTTCACAGCCACCTAGCAAATAGGTGATGAAGTCTCTGGTTGGCTCAATAAGGATCCCCAAAGATGTCCAGGTCCTAAGCTCCAGAACTTGTGTTACCTTATATGCCAAAAGTAACTATCAGATGTGATTGAGTTAAGGGTCTTGAGATGGGGAGATTATCTTGGATTATCTAGGTCAACTCTAAATGCAATCACAAGTGTCCCTTATAAAGGTGGGGCATAGAGAGATTAGACACAAAATAGAAGGAGATGTGAGAATGGAAGCAAGAGCTTGGAGTGATACAAGGAAGGGCCAGAGTCAAGGAATGCATCCAGCCTCTAGAAGTTGGAAAAGGCACAGAAACAGATTCTCTCCTAGAGTCTCTGGATGACCTGCAGACCTGCCCACACATTGATTTTAGCCCAGTGAGACCAATTTCAGACTTTTCTGACCTTCAGAACTGGAAGAGAATAAATATGTGTTATCTTAAGCCACTACGTTTATAGTAGTCTGTTACAATGGCCAAAGAAAACTATCACCAAGAAACAATGTGAACTTAAATATCTCTGACACCAGAATTCATGTTCATTCTTCTCTCTGTGCAGCTTCCCAAGGACCATTTCACCTAGGACACCTTCCCTCAGCACCCCCTCCAAAAGCAATTCTTTCCTTCTCTGTCCTTGCACTTCTGTATATCTGTTATTCACTTTGAAGGCCTGTCTGACCCATGCCATTCCTTCAGGGTGGGGCCTGGGTGGCGCATGCATCTATGACCCCAGCAACTGCACAGGGGTTTCAAATGCATGTATGAAGGAATTCATGTATGTATGGCTACATACAGCCCAAGGGGGCCGTGGGGTTTGTTAGGCCCTATGCCCTGACACCAAGGTTCTTTAAGAGGTGTCTGTTCCTAACGCACAGGGAAACCTCACATCAGGGCGCAGGATATATATGTATTTTTGAGACAAGGTCTTGCTTTTTTGCCAAGGCTGGAGTGCAGTGGTGCCATCATGACTCACGGCAGCTTCTACCTCCCAGACTTATGAGATCCTCCACGTATCACACCCCAATAAGCCCTTTCAGTAGCTGGTACTATAGGTGTGTGCCACCATGCCCCGCTAATTTTTTGTGGCGATAAGTTCTTGCTATGTTGCCCAGGCTTGGGCCTCTCAAAGTTCTGGGGTTATAGACGTGAGCCCAGCCTGGATGCAGGGTCTCACCCGATCACCCAGGCTGGAGTGCTGTGGCACCATCATGCCTGGCTCATTTTTGTATATTTTTGTTGCAGAGACGAGGTCTCACTATACTGCCCAGGCTGGCCTCAAACTCTTGAGCTTGAGCAATCTGCCCACCTCAGCCTCTCAAAGTGCTGTGATTACAGGCGTGAGCCATTGTGCCCAGCCAATAATTTTAAAATTGAGGTAAAACTCACATAATATAAAATTTAACATTTTAATCCATTCTACAACATGAATGAAGTTTGTTTTTTGTTTTTGTTTTTGTTTTGAGATGGAGTGTTGTTCTGTTGCCAGGCTGGAGTGCAGTGGCATGATCTTGGCTCACTGCAACCTCCACCTCCTGGGTTCAAGTGATTCTCCCACCTCAGCCACCCAAGTAGCTTGGACTACAGATATGCACCACCATGACAGGCTAATTTTTGTATTTTTAGTAGAGACAGGGTTTCATCATGTTGGCCAGGATGGTCTCAATCTCTTGACCTCATGATCCGCCCACCTCAACATCCCAAAGTGCTGGGATTACAGGTGTGAGCCACCTCGCCCAGCTTTTTTTTTTTTTTTTTTAATACAAGGTCTTGCTCTGTCACCCAGGCTGGAGGGCAATAGTGTCATCTCTGCTCACTGTATCCTTAACTTCCCAGGTTTAAGCAATCATCCTATCTCAGCCTCCCAAGTAGGTGGGACCACAGGTGCATGCCATCATACTTGGGTAATTTTTTGTTTGTTTGTTTTTGTAGAGATGAGGTCTCACCATATTGTCCAGTCTGGTCTCAAACTCCTGAGCTCAAGCGATCCACTTGACTCGGCTTCCTAAAGTGCCAGGCTTACAGACGTGAGCCACTGTACTTGGCTGACAAATGAACTTTGAAAACATTTTGCTAAGTGAAATAAACCAGATACAAAAGGCCAAATATTGTTTGATTCCACTTCTTATATGAAGTAACTAGAATAGTCGAATTCATTGAGAGAGCAAATAGATTAGAAATCTCCATGGGGCAGGGTGGAGGCAGGCACGGTGGCTCACGCCTGTAATCCCAGCACTTTGGGAGACCAAGGTGGGGAGCTCCCCTGAGGTCAGAGTTCGAGACCAGCCTGGCCAACATGGTGACACCCCATGTCTACTAAAAATACAAAAATTGGCCGGGTATGGTGGCATGCACCTGTAATCCCAGCTACTCGGGAGGCTGAGGCAAGAGAATCACTTGAACCCGGGAGGCAGAGGTTGCAGTGAGCCGAGATGGCACAACTGCACTCCAGCCTGGGTGACAGAGTGAGACTCCATCTCAAAAAAAAAAAAAAAAATCTCCAGGGACCAGGGAAAGGGAGTAATAGCGAGTGTTTAATGGGTATGGAGTTGCAGTTTAGGATGATGAGAAAGTTCTGGAGATGGATGGTGGTGACGATTGCATATTTTGTGAATCTACTTAATGCCAATGAATTGTATGCTTAAAAATTGTCAAAATAATAACTTTTAAGATATATATATTGCAACAATAAAATTTTTTAAAGACACATTTTCCACTTAACCATTTTAAAATGTAATATCCGTGGGTTTTAGTACATTCACAGAGTTGGGCAATCACCATTATAAAATCAAGTTTAGAATATTTTCTTAACCCTTCAAGGAACCTTACACCCATTAAGGAGTCACTCTTCATCCCTCTCCCCCCACCCCAGCAACCATTCATCTGCTTTCTGTCTCTATGGATTTGCCCATTCTGTACATTTCATATAAATAGAATCATATAACATGTGTCAGATTATATGTCATACCTTCTGTGTCTGGCATTTTTAGCCTAATGTTTTCAAGGTCTATCCATGTTGTAGGAGAGATCAGTATTTCATTCCTTTTAATGGCAAAATAATATTCTGTTGTATGGCTGGACCGCATTTTGTTTATCCATCCATTGTGTGATCGACATTTGGGTTGCTTCCACTTTGGCTATTACAAACTATGCTGCTGTGATCATTTGTGTACAACTTTCACATAAACATGAGTTTTTATTTCTCTTGGGTATATATCTAGAAATGGAATTTGCTGCTCATAGGGTAATTACATTTATGAAGATGAAACTTGCAGTAGAATCCAGTGCATCAACTCTGAGTCTCTGAGCTGCTGGAGGACATAGCCTAGAAAACAGAAGGGCAAAGGCAATTGAAAGAATCTCCTTTTTAGCTCATACTTCCATTTTTCTCCCACCCCAAAGTAGAACTGTTATTGAGTCACAAAATTGACAAGTTTGAGTTTGAGTTCCCCTCCTGAGCCATCAAATCACCCCAAGAGTAGGATTTCAGTTGGCAGAGGGGTGGTCAACTGGTGCATCTGGAGTTGAGTTTGTCTATTATCTTTCTAATCATCCCTTTAGACTAGAAAGCCTTTGCCTTCAGACCTGTTGGGCCAAAATCTAAAATCAGTTTGTGAAAGTGCTGTCTCACATCCTCCCTGTATGTGAGAATTTGTCCATATTCGATGCACAAATAACTATTTTGCTATTGACTGTTCATCAGCCTGATCTATTCAAGTGAATCTCTTGAAGACATACCACCTACAGATCAGGGTATTTCAACAACATCTGAACTCTTTCTACGTATAATCTATAACAATTTCTTCATTTTCACAATATTTGCCCTTTGAAACAGGCCCTGAGCTTGTGTGTTTAAAGCGGGGAGTGGGATTTAGAGAATGCCAAGCAAGCCAAATGGTTTAAGTCGGTTCATTCTGTTCTGTACCCATGAATAGCGTTTGATTCATGGACCGCAAGTGGAATGTTGAACAGGATAGGCTCGTCATAGGGTACAGCAGAATTAGACTCAGCATACTCTCCAGACTTTCTCTCTCTGACCAGACGGGCAAGCCAAACCTCAAATAAGCACAAATCCTCTGATAACAGTTTATACTTCCAAACAGCCCACAGGAAATGGGACCCTTGATAAGAGAAGTAGCTTCACTTATAAATTACAAGCATTCACTTACAAACATTTAAACTGGCAATTATCACAGCTTCAAATGCTGGGCTCCATTGGAAAGCAAGTCAAGTTATTCATCTGTTGGGTCGGTGGCTGATCCCTTCTGTGGTTTCCTTACAAGTGAAAACCCTGCTGCTGGTTGGAACCCGTTCTGCTTGATTTGGACTTGGCAGAAGTACCTGGTACAAAAGAAAAGACCTTTCAGCAGGGAGAAGAGGGTGGCAGGTGTGGCCCCCAGGGGGCCACTGAACAGCCGCAGCAGGGTAAGTCACACTGCCCGCAAGTCTGCAATGGCACTGCGTCCACATGAAGGCAAGAGGCCTGGCTTATGTTGCTACTGTGTTCCTGTGTGACCTCGGACAAGTTGTTCCTCATTTCTGGGCCTCAGTCTCTTCATCTGTAAACACGGGCGCTGAAGCAGACGACACCGAAGGAGGCCTCTTCTCTATTGTGCTGTGCTTGCAAAGACTCCCATGTATCTCTCAATGTAGATCTGACGAAGAACCTACAAGGACATGGATTACATTTAAATAGCAGTATTTCATATTTCATTTTCTCTCTCTCTTTTTTTTTTGAGATGGAGTCTCACTCTGTCACACAGACTGGAGTGCAGTGGCATAATCTTGCCTCTCTGCAACCTCCGCCTGCTGGGTTCAAGATATTCTCCTGCCTCAGCCTCCTGAGTAGCTGGGATTACAGGCACCTGCCACCACACCCAGGTAATTTTTTTTTTTTTTTTTTTTTTTAGTAGAGACGGGGTTTCACCGTGTTGGTCAGGCAAGTCTTGAACTCTTGACCTCTGATACCCCTGCCTCAGCCTCCCAAAGTGCTGGGATTACAGGCATGAGCCACCGTGCCCAGTAGCATTTTACTTTCAAGAGATGAAGGGGTGCATTGAGAAATGCACTTTAGAATTGTGTTGTCTGGAAGGGATAAGGTAGGCCCCACTTCAGCAGCTAGACCCTGGCCTTGATCTGTATAGAATATTAGAAATTGTTTCAGTATGTATGCTTTCCTTGTTCATCCTGTTTCTAAAGACATGATGATGCCTTTTCTTGACAACTAAAAGCTCCTGGCATGAGCTCTCTCAGTCTCACTCTCTGAGCTCTGGATCACAGGGTGAGTATGGAAAGGTGGGCAGAAAAATCTGTGTATGGCTTTGTTCAGCCATAGGTGGGACATGGCAGAGCCTCAAAGGTGTGTCTCAAATTTGGCCTTAGACTAAACAAAGGACCTGCCAAACCCTCTTTTTTGCTTTTCTCTAGCAGTTTTGGAACCCAGACTTTCCGTATTATCCTGGCTCAAACCCCATGTGGGAGGTGAGTCATGGGGCCTCTAGGTTAGGAAGGAGGCTAGCGAACCAGGCCTAAACATCTCCAACAGGCCAGGCAGCTGGGCTGGATATCTTCAAGAATGGGAACTCCCTTCCTACAGATGCAGCTCCTCCGTCTTGAGGTTGTTCCACCCCTTAGGAAGTTCCAGAATCTGGCCAGGCAGGCATGGTGGCTCATGCCTGTATTCCCAGCACTATGGAAGGCCAAGGTGGGGAGGATCACTTGAGACCAGCAGTTAGAGACCAGCCTGGGAAACATAGTAAGACTCGTCTCTACAAAAATAAAAATTAAAAAAATTAGCTGGTTGGGGTGGCATGTATCTATTGTTCTAGCTACTTGAGGGGCTAAGGTGGGAGGATTGCTTGAGTCCAAAAGTTTGTGTCTACAGTGAGCTCTGACCACACCACTATGCTCCAGCCTGGGTGACAGGCTGAGAGTCTGTCTCTTTTAAAACAAGAAAGTTCCAGAATCCATCACCCCATAGCTTTTCCTTTTTATCCATATTTTAATAATTTGAGGCCACAGAATACAGATCAAATCTCCCAGGAGCTCCCTTCTGGAGTCTCCCTCATCACTTCTTTCCTTTTTACCCCTCAAAGTCAACTTTTTCTCCAGTCCAAACCCTCACCAAGATTATTCATTGTATGAAAATTCCAACTTCCTCCATAGGTCAGGTGTGGTAGCTCATACCTATAATCCCAGCACTTTGGGAGGCTGAGTAGGGCAGATCGCTTGAGGTCAGGAGTTCAAGACCAGCCTAACCAACATGGTGAAACTATGTCTCTACTAAAAATACAAAAATTAACTGGGCATGGTGGCACACACCTGCAGTCCCAGCTACTCAGGAGGCTGAGGCAGTAGAATTGCTTGAACCTGGGAGGCTGACTTTGCAGTGAGCCGAGATCGTTCCATTGCAGTTCAGCCTGGGTAACAGAGCAAGACAAAAAAACAAAGGAAGAAATCAAAGAAGGAAGGAAGGAAAGAAGGAAAGAGAGAGAGAGAGAGAGAAAGAAAGAAAAAGAAAGAAAGAAAGAAAGAAAGAAGGAAAGAAAGAAAGAAAGAAAGAGAGAGAGAAAGAAGAAAATTCTAACTTCCCTTTAAATCTTGATCACTGGTTCCCGGAGCAAATCCAGCCTGTTAATGTCTCTCAGAAAGGCTACTGGTGCCCAGAACAGGGCATGCATCCAGGCATTGCGAGCCAACCAGGAGGTGGTGGGACACACCTTTGTCCGTCTAGAGCAGAATAAGCTTTTCAGAGAGTATAGGGATAAAAGATGTCCAGAGCTTTCTGTTGTAATTCAGGAAGCATCTCTATCCTTAGCCTGTTTTCTGTTGTTTATAACAGAATACCCCAAACTGGGTAATTTATAAGGAAAGGAATTTATTTCTTACAGTTGTGGAGGCTGAAATGTCCAAGATTGAGGAGCTGCATCTGGTGAGGACCTTGCTGGTGGGGACTCTGTAGAGTACTGAGGTGGCAAAGGACATTAAATGATGAGGAGGCTGAGCGTGCTCATTCAGGTCTCTTTCCCTTTTCTTACAAAGCCACCAGTTCCACTCCCGTGATAACCCATTAATCCATAAACAATAAATGGATTAGTCCACTCAGGAGGGCAGAGCCCTCATGACATAATCATCTCTTAAAGGTCCCACCTCTCAATACTGCCACATTGGGGATTATATTTCAACATGAATTTTGGAGAACATAAGTCTTCAAACCATAGTAATAACCCAGATGTCTCTTATTATGCCTCCTTCTCTTCCAACTTACTTAGCCAACATAATACTAGTTAAAACAAAACAAGACAAAAGGCTATCACTTGTTGAAAGCTTACTGTGTGCCAGGCACTGTTCTGTGCACTTTCCAAGTGTATCAGTGTGTTTCCTCTATACAAAAGCCCTAAGATGTAAGTGCTATTATTTTGCCCCTTTTGTAGATCAGGATACTGAGGACCAGAGAGGTAAGGTAACTTGCCCAAGTTTAAACAGCCTGGCTGGCTCCAGAGTCCATGCTCTGTACATGTATGGCTGAATGACACCTTCTATACACTGAATAAACAACTGTGTGCCTTTAGTCTCCCATTAGCAATAAGCAATATCAGGCCCCAGTATTGGCTTCAGGAACCCCCTTCCCTATGCCTTTGGTCCATGAATGCAAGGTCCTGTAATACGTAGAGGCAGAGGCCCTGCCCGGCATCAGGAAAGCTAAAGGCCAGGGATACTCATCTTGACTCTCTACTGGTCCTTTTGAATGGAGCCCCAGAACAATAAGGAGCCCTGTTGTGTTGGCTTGATCTGCCAGCCCTGATTTCAAGGCTAAGGTAGGGTGGAGGACAGCAAAAACCCACCCTGTAAAGATCCTCTGGATGAAGGCAGAAGACCCCCTTCCCACTGACCTGGCCGTTGTAAAAAGGATCTGGAGACTCAAAACAGAGGGATGGAGGAAGACATACCAACCAAATGGAGGGAAAGAAAAAAAAAAAAACAGAAGCTGCAATTTTCATCTCTGATAAAACAGACTTTAAAGCAACAAAGACCGTAAGAAACAAAGAGGGACATTACATGGTGGTGAAAGGATCAATGCAACAAGAAGAGCTAACGATCCTAAATATATAC